>PVLC010013677.1:0-40000 GCA_004027655.1 Graphiurus murinus | reverse complement strand
TCTGAGCAAAATGACTTCACAGGGCATAAGTGTTAGCTGAGCTATCAGTGGAGACACTTGAAATGGATTCTGGGAAGGGCTTTGTTTATTTCATGGTTTCTGGAGGATGAGCTTTGTTGTCCTCAACAGAGTAGAAATGGTTGTATCCATAATGGACAACTTGGTGGTGGCAATGGTGGTGGGGTGTATGTATGTTTAATAAAATTTGATGGAGAAACAAATATAGAAGAAGAGAATAGAGGGGTGGCAAAATGCCCTCCAATTGACTAGCTGTTTATGCTAAGAAGGGGTAATGAACTATTTTTTGTATTTCTGCTTCTCAGGGATAATTATCCTACATATCATACTATACCAATTCAATACACTATATATTTAAAAACATAAAGTAAAATATAGTTGAAATATATAGGTAAGATTATTTTTTCTTGTGAGAAGAGGAAATATGTACTATTTATTTTACAAAATCATTAGAATTTTTAGAGCTTGGGGAGATCCTCACTATCATTTAGTTCAATCTGTTCTTTTTACAAACAAGGAAAATCTTTTATCTTATTGACTCTTTTCAATAAAGCCATGAAACATTTTGTTGTTTATAAGTTAGTAAATGTATCCATATGCTTTTATAATGCTCTTTTATGATTTTGGCCAGCAATGATGAAATTAGTATGTTTTGATCTTTGTGCAAGTTGTTCAGAAAGAACTTAAAAGAAGTATTTAGGAAAATCCAAGTGCTGAAACATTTAAGATATGCTTTGTGGTCTCAATTCTGTGTGATTGTCAGCCAGGAAGTTTTCTGATTAAGATGGCTTGCCAATTCCTTGCCAAATACATTATTTATTACACTAATGGGGATTTCCTATTTGAAAAGGTAGAAACAAAATGTTACTAATATCATTTCCCTTAACATAGTTGACACAGATCAATTGATGCATTCTAATACATTAAAATCAAGGATAAGACAGGGGGTCCATAAACACATAAATATTTTGGTGGAATATATTTATTGAAATATATTGCAGTTAGTTGGTAGAGAGTTCTCATTCACTACTGACAGCACAGTTTGAAGGTGAATGTCATTGAATTTAATTTTACTTTGCTTTGATTGAATATTTCTTGTAACAACAAAGACTGAACTTTGTTGGAATAAAAGGGCAGTTAGAGCCAGGCGTGGTGACACATGACTGTAATCCCAGTAGTTGGGAGGCTGAGACAGGAGAATCGCAGGTTCGAGGACAGCCTTGGCAGGTAGTGAGACTCTCAGAACCTAGTGAGACCCTGTTTCAAAAACAACAGCAAAAAAGGGCTGGGGTTGTAGCTCAGCTCAGAGCTCAGAGGTAGAATGCCCCTGGGTTTAATTCCTATAACACACACACACACACACACACACACACACACACACACACACACACACACGGCAGTTGGAAAACTATAGTTAAGTGTACAAAGGTAATTAAGTTAACAAATACTCTATATTACACTTAGTTTTAACCAGACAGCAAAAACATGAAATACATTTTAATAATCACAGAAGCCGGGCGTGGTGGTGCACGCTTGTAATCTCAGCACTTGGGAGGCTGAGACCAGAGGATACGGGTTTGCAGCCAGCCTCAGCTACTTAGTGAGGTACTCCGCAACTTAGTGAGACCCTGTTTCAAAATAAAGAATAAAAAATAGGGTTGGGGGTATAGCTCGGAGGTAGAATGTCCCTGAGCTCAATCCCCAGTACCACAAAAAAACCAAAAAACAAAATTACACATTTGTAATTTATTTGTAAAAAATTAAAATAAATTCTACAGCCTGGCGAGGTGGTACATGCCTATGATCCCAGTCCTTGAGAGGCATCTGGAAGTGTGGCTCAAAGTAGAATGCCCAGGGATTCAATCCCCAGTACCACAAAATAAATGAATGAATGAATCAATTAATAAATAAATCTAAAATTAGAGAGTGCGACAAGTGTTATGAAGGAAACAACAAGGTGTAATAAGAAAGACCACAGAGGCTTTAGTTGAGACAATCAGAAAAGCCTTTCTGAAGCATTAAAAGGAGTTAGAAGAAGAGTCAGAGCAGTTCAATTGGGGAGGCAGAATGTATATAGACAGGAATTCAGGGAATGGCATGAGAAAGGCCTTGCAGTTGGGAAACAGTGTGGTATAAAGAAACTTAAAAAAGGCCACAATGCCTCAAGTAGTTAGTGAGAGCAGATGCAGAGGCTGACTAGATGGGCTACATCATGCAGGCCCTGACAAGTTACATTGAATTGTTTGAGTATTTTCCTAATGCAATGGAAGGTCATAGAAGGATTTTAGGTAGGATAGTGACATCATTTCATCTATATCTTTAAAAGACCAAATTGGCTGCAATCCAGACATTGAATTGGGTTGAGCTAAAAGTAAAAGAAAATTGTTAAGAGACCATTGCGTTAGACTGGGTGAAAGAATTGCAATAGATTGCATTGGGATGTTGGCAGTGAAAAGTGGAGAGTAATGGATGGAGAGGGTATTTTGGAGGTAAAATCTTTGGACTTTAGTGTATATTAAAGATGGTAATAAGAGAGAGATGTTTCAAGTTGTTCCCAGATTTTTGGCTTAAGTAACTGGGTGTTTGTGTTGAGGGGCAAGGGGTGTGATAGTTTCATTTGTTGAAATATTTTGAGACTAGAGGAGAAAAAAGTTTGAGAGAAAATGGAAGAGTTCAGTTTTGAAAATGTTAATTTAGTGAGGTCAGTGAGAAGATAAAGTGAACAGGTCAGGTAAGGAATTGAACCTATAGGCCTGGAACTGTGGGCTATAGATATAATTTTGGTAATATTTGCATATAAATAGTAGAGAAAAAAATGAAGGTTCTGAGTCACATTAGGCCAGATGAGAGAGGAAAAGTCATGTAAAGAAAGGAGGGAGACACAAGTTAAGAATAAAAATCGGTAAAATTTTATAGCACATAATCCAAGAAAAGAGTATTTCCAGATGAAGTTGAACAATTGACTCTCCTGAGTGTGGCTGGGTGGTCAAATAAAGTGAGGACTAAAAAAATGTTGACTGAAATTGGCAATATGGGAATCAATGATGACTTCAAGAACAAAGGGTAAAGATTAATACTAGAGTGATTAGAACAATGAAAAAAAGATGAGAAAAAGTGTAGGGAAAACCATTGTTTATCTCTACATCAATTGGTGGGCACCATTGGTGAACTACCCAACAGCTATTTTCCCAATGCTCATCAAATCCCTGTTCTTTCAATATTTGTATAGTCAAGACCCTTAAGAAAGTGCTCCTTTCAAATTGTTGAGAGTGAACTAACATTGTGTAAATCAATCTTTATTCACTTTGCCATGTGATTTGTTTATCCATGAGCATTTTTTGCAATCTTGACAACATCTTCCTTCCAATCTTATTTTAGAACAATGATAACATTCTATTATTAAAGTTATTAAAAGTTTTAATTGAGGGTATTATTATTTCAACACTTCAGTACTGATTATAAGCAATTGCTCTATTCTTAATTTTTTTTACTATATAACATAACACTGATTATAATTATTACTATTTATTGCTCTCTTGCTATATATCAGACATCACACAATGTGATTTCTTATATTTCAGCTAAAACTCCAATAACTTTTTGAAGTATAATTACTCTTATTTTTAAGACAAGTTAATTGATACTTAGAAGCAGTAAGCAAAATGCCTTGGTATAATCAGGTAGATAAGTGAAGCAATCAATAAATTTCCTCAATCCACTATAATAGTTCATTCTCTACAAAATAGAACATGCTGTATATTGCATCTACTGAGGGGTATTTTTCTCCTGTTCTCTCGTCTACACTTGCCTGTTTTCTTCCTTGCTCAGACTTGCCCTTTTGATTCCATTGGCATTCAGCCAACTCTTACACATGAAGATTAACTATGTTGATTTTACCAGACCAACCTTACAAGAATGATATGTTTTCTGTGAAGATACTAGGGGAGGAGATTGGGCTACTTAGGGGTTGATGACAATAAGAAGTATTATTTATCAATTTTATTACCATACCACCTTACATTAGGCTAAAGGAATTCATTATATATTTATAAAATTGAATTTAAGTAATATATACAATTATATAGCACTTACAGAGCCTGATTTTGACAAACTGTTTAAAATTTTCTTTTGTAAAATATGTGCATATGTAATATTTTGAAAGTGTAGCATAACTAGGGCAAACTGTAGTCTGTTAAGAATCAGATAAGCACACTTATATGTAAAACTGTAGTGCTCTGAGACTTGTACTACAGTCTTACATATAAAAATGTAAAATGGTCAGAAAGGTGTCATGTTTTCAAGATTGAAACTCAAAATGATGTAAAACTAAATGTCCTAGTCATTGTAAAGTATTTATACAATAGATAGTAATTTAATGTTTTAGCTACTGTGGTCACCAATAGTTTAATACAGGTGGTAGAATAAGTATATAAATAAATAAATATCATGTAAACAGATAAGTTCTAATAAAAACATGTCATAAGCCTACAGGAATACAGGATGGTACATGTGGTGAGAAGAGGTTGGAATAGTAACTTGAGTGGAGAGCATTACTTAGGCTGTTATTCACAGTAACGGGCTTATTGAAAGCTTCTAAGCATGGGAATGACATGATTATGTATAAATGTAATAAAGATGGTAGTTTTAAGATGAATTGGAAGGGAAAACATTAAAGTTACCGAGCTATCTTGCTATTTTTCAAGATCTAGAAGAGGCTTGATGAGCCTCAGGACAGCTAACAAAGAGAGGAAAGGATGGGATAGTTTTCCATTACTATTGTTCCTTGATAAACTAATTCAAAACAAGAGCCTGCAGCACAGAATGATTTATTATTTTTCATCAGTCTATGGGTTGACAGGATGGATCTATGGCTGGTCTTGCTTGGGCTCACAAAGTTAATTGTGACTGCAGTCATATTATGATTGGAAAATCTACCAGCCATATTCTAAGACAGATTTCCTCAGAGGTCTGGCTGTTGTTGCTAACTATGGGCTCAGGCTTCTTGTCTTTCTTCCATGTAGTCTCTCATTCTCAAGGCTAGAGCAATATCCTAACATAGTCTCAAGAGATCAAGTCCAAGGTACATGTGCTCAGAGAGACTCTAGTTGCGTCACATATTCTGATCGCATTGGCCAAATCAAATTATAGGTTTGAATGCAATCCAAGTAAGAAGAAAGTTAAGCTACACTTCATGATGGGAGGAATGGAGAACAATTTGTGACTATTTTAATCTATCACAGTGGTTTGAGAAATTTTAGAGGAAAAATGGAATGTGAATAATAAGAACAGGGAAGATTAGGGATGAGTCAAGTGAGGAGCAGATAGTGATGCATTAATACAATAGGAATATTTGTTGATAAGTACCAGAAAGATTGGATTTGAGTATTTATGAAATATGCTGAAATTGATGACCATGAAATATGCAAATGAAGATCACAGTAAGAATATGGAAAGAGAGACTGGAAGGTTTTCAAAAGGGGATAGAGATTTGGGGATCATTGGCTTATAGGTCTGTAATACTATAAAGGAAGATTAGATCTCCTAGGGATGAAAGGAAAAATAAAATAAAAAAGTGGACCTACAATGGAATTCAGAGTTCTAATATGTAATAGCAGGAACAGCTAGCAAAGGAAACTGATAAATTAAAGCCAGAGAAAAAGAAAGATAAACAGTGGCAGGGAATCAATGACAAAGGAAAACATATAAAATATAAGATAGATTATTCTTAAAAAAACCTAATGACTAAGCTTTGCAATGCATAATACTTAAGATAAAAATTTCAAGTTAACTAAATTTGTCCCCCAAATTTTCTTTGTATAATGGGTCTGTATTAGCCTGAAGATTTTTTTTTAATTCAAGGAAAAATTGTAGGGTAATAGATAAGTTTTATGGTATAAATTAAAAGCTTAGTATTTTATACTGAAACGGAAATAGTCATTTGAAAACTCACAGTGACCATCCTGAGAAGGTAGAGTATAGAAATCGCAGTCACTCTCTGAACTGCATAAATTGTATTGACCAGTGTTAACATAAAATCCAAAGAAGCAGTGAATGCCACTGAGTAACTATTGAGTGGGAGATTGTAAGCTGCTTAAGCTTTTTAAAGGGCAGTGTTTCTAAATGTTTATCATTTAAATCTTTGATCCTTAAAATTTGCCCTTTAAAAAAGTATGAATGGCAATCTCAGCAAATATTGAGACTTTCATCATCCTAGAAAGACCCTGTTTCAAAATAAAAATAAAGTAGGGCTGGGGATGTAGCTCAGAGATATGTAGAATGCCCCTGAGGTTAATCCCCAATGGAATATTACTCAGCCATAAAGAAGAACAAAATCATGTTATTTGCAGGGGAATGGATGCAACTGGAAAACATTATGTTAAGTGAGATTAGCCAATCACAAAGAGTAAAGAAGTATGTGTTCTCCCTAATATGCGGATGCTAGGGAGAAGATGGGGCATAAGAGGTCTCCAGATGAAAAAGGAGAGACCCTCAATAAGCAAAGAAGTTGATTTAACTGAAGGGGATGGACGGAGGGGGGCATCCTAAGGCACATGATGTACTTACACAATCATATCAAGGTCACTCACTGAACTGAACCTGAGAGGGAGGGAGGGCGAGGGAGCAGGGTGGGAATTGGGGGAAGGGTCAAATGAGAAATGTGTGCATATATGTAGTTATCAATTTGTACCTTAAAAAGATGTATGCTCACAATGCACAAATTATTACAATAAAAAAGTTATGATGTGAATGAGACTATGCAACCCATGGGTGCACTGTATAGTTAAACACAGACTCAACTTTGGCACAAAGTCTTAGGAAGCTGATTCAGAACTGACTTCAGATATTTAGTTTCTTAAGTCATATTATTTTTGCTCTGTGAGGGAGGGATTGTGGGGATTGGGGGATTTACGTCTCTAACTTATTTTTCAATTGTTTATTTCTCCTGTCGATTTTGTCATTTTTTTGCTTTATGCTTTTTTTATACTTGTATTGGTGCATTGTAATTATACATCATAGTGAGGTTCAAAGTGACACAAAAATACATGCACAAAGCACTTGGTGATACAAACATACATGCACAGAGAACAGATCCCAACCTGCTCCTCCTGCCTTCATGTTAGTGACATTGGTGGTAATACCTTCATATATGCACATTATTTAAATTTTCCTTTCTTTCTTTCTTTTTTTTTTTTTTTTTGCGGTGCTGGGGATTGAACTCAGGGGCATTCTACCTCCGAGCTACACCCCCAGCCCTATTTTTTATTCTTTATTTTGAAACCGAGTCTCACTAAGTTGCCGAGTGCCTCACTAGGTAGCTGAGGCTGGCCGCGAACCTGGATCCTCCGGTCTCAGCCTCCCGAATGCTGGGATTACAAGCGTGCGCCACCACGCCCGGCTAAACTTTCCTTTCTTTAATCCTCCTTTTCCTTCTCACCATATCCCTTTCTCAATTCTCTTCCACTATCCTACTGGTCTCCCTCCTCATTTATCTGAAGTCTCTTTTGTTTTCTCTTTGCAAGTCTATAGCAGCATAATTCACAATAGCCAAATTATGGCACCAACCTAGGTGTCTATCAGCAGAAAAATGGATAAATAAAATGTGGCATATACACACAGTTGAATTTTATTTATCCATAAAGAACAAAATTATGTCATTTGCAGGAAAATGGATGGAACTGGAGAATATTATGCTACGTGAATTCAGTCTCAGAAATCTGTCAATGGTCGTGTGCTTTCTCTCATATGTGGAAGCTTCATGTGTTCGAGGCTGTCACTAGGCACATGTATGTTTATAATAGGTTGTCTTGATTGTTTGATCCTTTCATCACTATATGTCTTGTTGGTCTCTAATAACAATTACTATCTTGAAATCTGTCTTGTTTGATATTAACATATCCATTGCCTCTCTCCTTTATTGTTTACATAGTATATCATTTTCTATCCTTTTACTTTTGACTCATTTATATCTTTAAATCTAAAGTGTGTCTATGTCAACATATGTGATTGGATCATTTTTAAAAAAAATTTGTTCTGTCAATATACACCTTTTGATTGGCATACTTTATTCACTTAAGTTTAGTATAATTACTGATAAGTCACTATATGTCTGCCAGTTTGCTATTTCTTATGTCTTATGTTCTTTTCCCTTTGTGACCCCATTATTGTTTCTGTTCTAAATAGCTGTTTTCTAATGTACCAAGTTAATTTTATTACTTCTTTTACTGTATTTTCTGAATTATAATACTTAAAACTAACATTTAAAAAGATTAACCCTTCATTAGAATCATCAAATTGCTTGGTATAAATGAAGAATTTGTGGCTTATGCTAGATCTACTTTATAAAAGTCCTTAGGGGTTTTGTCCTGAAATTTGACTTTTTCACAAACTACACATGACCCATGCTATATATGTACAGGGAAATTTCAGGCTACATATGTAAGGGAATTTTTTTTCTCTGGTATCATATATTATGAGAGGTGGAAAAAACAAGGTTAATTGAAATTTCAGTACACCAGTCTCTGTGCTGGACATTTAGAACAGCTCATTTCCTTTTCTCCTCACAATAACACTCTGGTTATTATAGACATATTACCATTCCCATCTATAGTTAATTAACTTCCTTGAGGGTATATGGATAATAAGTAGCAGAGTCTAAATTTAATTTCAAGGATTTTTGGTGAACAAAGAAGAAAAATAATCCTACACAATGTAGAACTTACAGGAAAAAAAATACTTAGGAGGATATTAAGGGAAAGGGAATACATATGCTTTGTTTTCTCTTCCTGGTAAGAGATTGTTGTTTTATGCAAAAGGCTTAGATGAGCAGTTTTGAATTCTGGTAGTAATTCACATGAGAAAAATCAGAGAAGCCTAAGATTTAAAAATAGTCTATGCTCTGTAAGATTTAAAATACACCAGCCCAATTTTTTATTCTTTATTTGAAACAGGGTCTCCCTAAGTTGAAGAGGGTCTCACTAAGTAACTGAGGCTGGCAGTGAACCTGTAATCTTCTTTTCTCAGTCTCCCAAGTACTGGGATTACAAGCATGTGCCACTATGCCCGGCTCTGTGTACTTCTTTTTAAAGGTGTTTGGGAGCATTTTAAGATAGGTCTTATCTTGTTTCTTTACCATTCATTTAATCATCAAATATTTGAGAACTCACTGTGGTTAACATATGTAGTAACATGTAAGTAGTCACATATGTGAGTGCTTACTGCATGACAGGCATTGGAAACTGCCTGCATTTAATGATACATCATAATAATGCTCTCAGTGAGGTATCCCATTTTACAATGAGAAAACTGAGACTCAGATTTTAAGTAATAGGATCGATGCTGAATTCAAACCCTATATTCTTAGGTACTAAACTCACATACTCTGGGAATGTAAATTAGCATAGTCAATTATGGAAAAAAAGCATGGAGGTCCCTCAAAAAACTAAAGGCAGAACTACCATATGACAAGGACATACCTGCACTTCCATGTGTATTGAAGCACTATTCCCAATAACCAAGATTTGGAACTAGCCTAGGTGCCCTTTGACAGAGGATTAGATAAAGACAATGTGATTCATATACACCACAGAGTACTATTCAATCATAAAAAAAAAAATTCTGTCATTTTCAGCAACATGGATAGAACTGGAGACATTATGTTAAGTGAAAGAAGCCAAGCACAGAAAGACAACATCCCCACAGTTTTTAACTCTCAGCCTTGTCCACAGAGAGTCTCTAGCAATCAGTCCATCAATTGTGATTCGGGTGTCCCTACCATGTTACTGGTTCCCATAGAAGTTTCTGGTAAATTGTAATTCTCTGTGTCTGTCTCTTCAATTTTGTGGGCAGAATTCTCCTGTGACCTCACTTCTCTGACAGATCTAAAAGTAGTTGGTTTTATTTAAATTAATTTAGCCTCTATCTAGTTTTTAGTATGCAGTGGCCACTTATAAGCACCTTACGTGCTGGCCTAGAAACAAGGAGAAACTCATTTAAAATTAAATTCTGATTCTTGTGCACCTGCCCAATGCCCTATGAAAGAAAATCAAGAAAGTATGTGACATGATTACTCATGACAACCAGTTTCACGTGGATTTAAGAGAGATAAACAGTTCTACAGATAAGGCAATTGATTTATATGATGAATGAAAAGGCAAGCTCTGATGTTCTCATTATAGGACAAAAGCTTGTGTTTCACTTAGGAGCAAGGCTATTGTAATGTCATGATGTTTCAGCATTTTTCTTAATGAAGGTTTTGTGTTCTTCCTTACCTTGATAACAAGGAAGATGATATTAATGGCCATGATTATAGTGGTAATAAATCAACTAGCATGTAATAGGTTCTTATTTTGTAACAAGTACATATTCTGGGCCAAGTACATGGCACTTTCCATATTTTAACATTTGTAGCCTTCATCATAATCCTATAAAATAGCAATTAATTCTTTTCTTTACTGATAGGAAATCAAACATAGCACTTGACTAAGATATTTAAGTAAATTATTCAAGCACAAACAACTAAAATAACAGGCTATGTCTTTTCCTTTAGTTGATCACAATCCAGAGCATGAAATGTTAGTTATTATATTAGAGCAAAAGGTTGAAAAGGTTAAGTTGTAATTAAGAACCACTTTAAAAAAGGGGCCATAAATGTATTTAGATGCATGAAATTCAATGTTTTTGGTGAAGATGGAGAAAATAATAGAAAAATTTAATAATTTCATGTCTATTAACTAATAATTATTTGTTTTACCTAATCCGCCAAAATGAAATGTTGAATAGAGTAAGCTCCAACCATGATAAACCCCAAAATCCATATTTTGGCACTTCATTAAAACTAAAGTCAAATAAAAAGAGAAAATCTTGAAAGCAATCAAACTAAACTAAAATAAAAACATTCCTAGACTAAAAATGAATATATCTACTTGGAAAGAATTGCTAAAGACGTTCTTCACAAAGAAGGAAAATAATAAAAGAAGAAAGCTTGGAATACAAGGAAGAAAGAGATGAAATAGTAAATATCTAGTACATAGACTATTATGCTTAAAATTTTTAAAGTAGGTTTTGTCATTGAAAATAAAATTATAATATTAACTAATAAGATTTTTGATAATGGAAAAGATAACTAAAATGTAAATGAAGGGAAGCTAAAGGGACCTATATGGTAGTTACATCGAACTTTATGTTGTAAAATATTGATTCCACGTAGGCTGTAAAAAGTCAAGGGAGTATATTTATAATCTCTAAGAGCAAATTGACAAATTGATCCAAATTGATATTGTCAAAATATGATGAATTGCAATAGCATACTAAAAATGTTTGCATATCCTACAGAAGGCAAAAAAGGGAATGCCAGAAACAATAAAACAAGGAAATAAAACAAGTAATAAAATCAGATCAATATCAGAATATTAACAATAACATTACATGCAAATAGTCTAAACATGCCAAGTAAAAGAGAGGCTGTCGGAAGGATGAAAAAACTATGAGTCAAGTATATGCTGTCTTCAAGAATGTAATAATAAGTCAGATGCAGTAGCACATGCCTGTAATCCCACTACTTGGAAGGCTGAGACAGGAGGATCGGAGGTTCAAGGCCAGTGCACAGTAACTTAGTAAGACCCCATTTCAAAACATAAAATAAAATAGGGCTGAGGGTGTAGCTCAGAGATAGAATGTAGAATGCCCCTGGGTTCAGTCCCTAGTAACACACACAATATACATATATGTATATATATAGTGTATATATAAATTAATACACATGATAAATTAATAGTATACTTTTAGTGATATTAATTTGTGATATTAATATGTGTGTGTAGGTTAAATGTAAAGGAGAAATATATACCACATAAACTAATCAAAGAATCTAAGGTACCTAAATTAATATCACAAAGGATAAACTTCATTAATTTATTAAAAAAACTATTGGTGCACTGTAGTTGTACATGATAGTGAGATTCATAGTGATGCATTCATATATGCACATAGCTTGTCTTGTCTGTTTCCTTCCTCATACCTAGCCCTTGCCTCTCCTCCTCCCTCCCCAGGCCCTTTCCACTATTCTATTACGAAAGCTAGACTTGACCTCTGAAATACACCCCCAGACCTTTTTATTTTTTAGTTTGAAACAGGGTCTTACTATGAACCTGTGATCCTCCTGCGTCATTCTCGCTAGGTTGCTCAGAGTCTCACTAATTTTCTGAGGATGGTTTCCAACTTTCGGTCCTCCTGTCTCAACCTCCCAAGCCCTGGGATTACAGGTGTGCACCACCATGCACAGCTAAGGGTAGACTTCCTAGCAAGCAAAATTACCAGGGATGAAGAGGAACATTACATAATGTTAAAAGTTCAACTCACCAAGAAGACAGAAGAATCCAAATCTTTTTTAAAGTTATGCAAGAATGTAGTTATATGCATTATAACTGTGAAATTGCATATATATAAAATGACTAAACGAATAAAAAAGTAACCAACACATAGCAACAGAGTTCAGAAGAAAGTGCACTAAAATATTTATAGAGGTAGTATTTGTGAGTTAGAACTAATTGATGATATTGTTCTATTATTTTTCATTTTATTTTACTCCATATTTTATTTTACTCTATATTCCATATTTTCTTAAGGAATATTATTACTATAATGGCATTAATGTTAAATCACAAAGGAAAAAAATGAAGTCTCTTATAAGAGATAGTTTTAGTTATATTTTTGGCATATATCTAAATTGATATTATTGTTACATACACTATTCCATTCTCAAAGATATAAAAAAAATTACATGCATTCTGGCTCTTGATTCTCAGATTAATTTGGCCTGGATTTAAAAAAAATCTCAGTGTTCTTTAGATCACAAAAGTGGTTAAACTGTCATTTTATATTTAAGATTCTGACTTTACATATTATTAATAAAAATGAAACAAATTAATTCATTTTGAGAAATCTTGAAACTTGAAACAAGAGCATTTTACATGCATACTACCAGACTCCATCAACTGTTTTACTCTTTCAGATACTCATTGGAAGAAAAAAATCACCTAAGTACCATTTTCAAGTTTTTTGGGGGGTCATGATGGATTCGGGTGACTGGTTATAGGTTGAACTATTGCCTGGTAAACTAGAGAACTATTCAAGCCCAGTATTGCACTGTCTCTGTTCTTCCATCACAACATTCTTACAGAATGTTAAGACTGACAAATACTTAGGTCACCCATCTTCTCTATGTTCAAACACTTGTCTCACAGAGAAGACTTGATGCAGGGAGGCCAAGAAGAGAAAACATGACTGAAAGATGAGAAAGAAAAAATAGGGTAGGAAAGTTAATAAAAAGGGGAGGAGTGTTAACCTTCCACAGAAACTCTATTTTTCTAATCCCAGAAGATCATAAATTCAGACTTAGCCTGCCCTAGACCCATAGGGTCAAGGAAATCCAAGTCTTCTTTGGGATACCAGATCCTATGGTACAACCTAAAATTACCAAGTATTACCCATAAGTAGCTGAAAAATTGGAACGGCCATCCTTCAACATTAGTAGGTTACTTAATGTCTCCTGTTGTAACAACACAATTCAAAATGATGGCTCATTCCCTGGCAGTAACATGAAGATGGTGAGGAGGAAGAATCCACCGGGTGCAAACAACTTCATTCCCATCAAAGGCAAATCCCATTTACATGTATGTTCCAAGTAATTCATAGCACAATCAATCTCATACAAAAATGTGTATGAAAACCATTTAACAATACAATTGTTTAATTCATACCCATGGGATTATTTACTTTCAAAAAGTCGTTGAAGTTTTTAAATATGTCAACCATAAGAAATTACATAGTATTAGTTACCTTGTGCTATTAACCAGGTGAATTAAGTAAAACACTTTGAGAAGTCTAAAAAGAGACTAATATAGCCAAAAATAGAAACTAAAGAGGAAAAAAAAATCCCCCATTCTGGATCTAAAATTTTTTGGGGGAGTAGACTGGGGGTTGAACCCAGGGGCATTTTACTCTGAGCTACACCCCAGCCCTTTTTTATTTTGAAACAGGGTGTCATTAAGTTGTTAACTGTCTCTCTAAGTAGCTCAGACTGTCTCGAAACTGGGATCCTCCTGTCTCAGCCTCCTAAGTATTAGGATTACAGATGTGGGCCATCATGCCTGGCTTATTGGACCTAAATTTAAACAAAAAAGTTATGAATCACACAGTTTAGAGATAAGACACATGTAAAATAAGAGGTTTAAATATGGTTTGGCTAGAACTCAAGATGGGGAAAACTCTTTGGTTTTATTTTGCATACTCAGAAAATGAAGCAATTGGAAGGATAATTGAAGGCAAGGTGAGGGATTAGTGTTCTGTGTAGACAGACATAAAGGCTACTTCATGATTGAAGACAGATAAACTCAATGTTCAAGTCTACTTTCCTGACTTCTAAGCTTTTTGGATTGCTACCTAAGGCCAAGACCTTTGCTCCTGCACTAGGTCCCATTTGCTCTCTCAATGGTATTGCTCAGAATTCTCCATCTCCCTCCTGCAGTGACATGTCTATTCTACTTGTTATTACAACTGAGACACAGGCTGTCAGTTGTAATAATAATAAAAACAGCCAACTTTTTCTTCATCCTACTTCTTTTACCTGTTACCAGTAGATTTTCTTTCCTGCACTGGTGTCAGACACTACCTTCTTGGGTTTCTACAAACTCACTCTCTTTCCTTCTCAGTGTTCTTTTCTGGTCGCTCTTCTTTAACATTTTATTTTGGTGTTTCCCAATCCTCAGACCTTGATTCTCTTTACTTTCCCTACACTCCTACTTTTGATGATTTTGTACAATCTTACCTTATGGCTTTAAGTATAGCATACAAATTGGTGACTTATAATGTATTATTTATATTATTATTAAGTGTATTATATATATATATATTACATATAAAATCTCCAACCTAGATCTTGCCTAGGAATTCCAGACGAACATATCCAAATGCTGTATTGTCATTTCTTATTCATGTCTAATCTTAAGCTAAAAATGCTCAGAACTACTCTCTTCCCAAACTTATTTTATCCAAAGCCTTTGCCATCTTATTTAGTGATAATTTCATCTTTCCAGTTGCTCAGACTAAAAACATTGGATTCCTCTTTTACTCCCCTCATTTTCTCACACCTTCCATCTAATCTATCTAGTATCCTGTTAAGTTTATCTTCAAATGGTGTCTAGAATCTGACTTCTTACCACCTCCACTGTTATGGTCCTGGACTGGAGTGCTATTATTTATTTATTTATTTATTTATTTATTTATTTATTTATTTATTTATTTTTGCATGTAGGTTCAGTGACTTCCTAACTGGTCTCCCTGTTTTTACTTTAATCTCCCCCTTCTGGCTGCTCCATTACTATTATAGAAGCTAAGTGATGTTTTCAAAACCAATAGGAAACCAGATTGGATCACTTCTCTGTCAAAACCTTGTAATGAATACCTGTTGTAATCAGTGCAATCCAGGGTTCTTACAATAGCTTTTGAGGCCCTATATTGTCTGCTTATTCTTCCATGTATTCTCCTCTTTAACTTAATTGCTCACTAATCTACCCATTTAAATTTTTTTTTCAGCAACAGTCTCATCCTCGGCATCAGCTATGTCCTCTGCCTGAACCAGTCTTCCACCAGATGTCCACCTAACAGATTCTCTCACCTTTTTCCAGTCTTTGCGCAGTGTCATTTTCTCAATGAAACTTATGCTGATTTCCCTGTGTGATGTTACATTCCGACCTCAGCTCTCCAGATTTCCTCTTTATCCTGCTCTACATTATTTTTTCCATAGACATTCATCATTTTTTTTAGCAAACCAGATAATTTACTGAAATATTATTTCCATTGCTATGTGTGTGGGTTATTGGGGATTAAACCCATGAGCATTTTACCTCCTAGCTACACCAGCAGCCCTATTTTACTTTTATTTTGAGACAAGATCTTGCTAAATTGTTAGGGTCTTGCTAAGTTGATAAGACTGTTCTTCAACCTTGTGGTCTTCCTTTCTCAGTCTCCTCCATCCTTTTCCATTGCTTTAAAAACATCTCTCTACTTTGGAAAGTAAAGTTCAGGTAAGCTGAGATCTTTGTTTTGCTTACATGTATAATTGAAACATTAGAGAAGCCCCTGTCACCTAGCGGTGTTTGATATATTTTCTTGAATGAGTGGACATGGATGTAATTTTTAATAATGTTTTATCTATTTTAAAAATTACATCTGGGTTTAAATGTGTATGTTAAATACATAATAGATAAATTTCATGTAAGTATTTATTTCTAGCACATTTAATTCTCTTTAACAGCTTCTAGGAGATAATGCAATTCTCGCCAAAATGTTAGACTTTGGTTTTGGATACTGTACTGCCATCTAATGAGGTAAATATAAATTGCATAATGTTCCTTTTCCACTATTACTATAGCTTTTTCTTCAAGAACATATCCGTCACAGAGTTGCAAAGACTTGAGGGGAATGTTAGCTAGTGAATTTTGATCCAGATCCTTGAATGCATGCAAGTAGAAGCTTGCAAACAGTTCTCTTGAAGTTTGAAGCACCGGGGGTACAAAGCTGAGGCAGAGCAAAAGATTATATCAATTACAAATGTATTCTCTCTACTTCAAATAACATTCGCCTAGGAAAATGAAACATCATTTTAAGGGTGCGCTTTTATTTACAAAATTAACCTCAGGTTTGACCTTGTACTCACCTGGAGAATGGGGAGATTCTTTACTATAAAATAGAGCTTAAAGGAAAAATTGCAAGCCATTCAGGAGAGTGAAAGTGAAGAATTATATTTTGTCCTCTACACCTGGGACTCAACAACAGCTCACCTGAAGCTGAAATTTTAGAAATAGTAGACCATAATAGATTTCAGTGAGAAGTTGACTTTGCAGGAAATATCTTACAGGAATATAGACATGGTTGTGCTTTGGGGACCTTGTAACACATGAAGATATTGCGGAGCAGAGCCTATCTGAAAACCTTGATTGATTATGCAGTAACATCCCAAAACAACTAAGTAAAGACTCACTAACAACTTAAAATATCCTATAAAAATGATCGTGTGGATTCAATATTGGCTATTTCATGTCTGCTGTGCAGATGTAAGAATTTCCTGTAGGCTAGAAAATTATTCACAGCATGTTGGTCATTTCAGTCTGCCTTTAGTTCATATATTTTTCTCTTTCTGGTAATTGTTTTTCTATCTTGTTCTCTATGATTACTAAGAAAAGATATTCCTTTATTATTATTATT
The DNA here is from genome assembly GCA_004027655.1 of Graphiurus murinus. Classification (NCBI taxonomy): domain Eukaryota; kingdom Metazoa; phylum Chordata; class Mammalia; order Rodentia; family Gliridae; genus Graphiurus; species Graphiurus murinus. The sequence continues at coordinate 22,720 of PVLC010013677.1, read as the reverse complement.
ATTATTATTATTATTAATTACGTGTGTGTGTGTGTGTGTGTGTGTGTTACTGGGGATTGAATGCAGGGGAATTTTACCTCCAAGCTACATCTACAACTCTTCTTATTTTTGTTTTGAAACAAGGTCTCACTAGGCTCCTGAGGGTATTGCTAAGTTGCTGAAACTGGTCTTGAGCCCAGGATCCTCCTGCATCAGCATTCCAAGTACTGGGATTGCAGGCCATGGTATGCCACCATGTCCAGCTTTTTTTTTTTTTTTTAACTTAAACTGTGTATGTATAGAACACACATAATCTAGAGTTTCTTCCCTTTTAAGAAATGGGATTTATGTATGGGATTCATTTATAGGCCACAGAATCATATTATTTTTATTATGATAATCCAAAATATTAATGTTAAGACTTTGGCTTGCTTATTCTTCAAAATTTAACAGAAAACTCTCTAACCTTTCTTGATTGACAATTTAAATGGCAATTTAAATAGAAACTAGACTAAAATTCTATGAGAAACTCATATGGCTACTTAATTTCCCTTTAATAAATCCAGATATAATTTTGTCAGTTTTCTATATGTGAAAAAATCTGTGTAAATATAGATAATTTCAGATTTTGATTGTTAACTCGTGATTGGTATGTCATACTCTTGAAGGAGCCTTTGGCTCTCATGTACCTTCTTCTTCTATAATTAATTTCACCTATGTTAACGGCTGAACCTCTTTTCTATATAGATACTCCCCCCCATGGTAGGAATTGAAACTTGCAAATGCTAGGCAAGTGCTCTACCACTGAGCTATATGCCTAGATGGAATTCTGCTCTATTCTTCCCATCATCAGTCTTCTGTCTCATGCCTGGCATCTGAACTAGAAAACTATAATGGCCTATAAAACTATAATAATGCAGTGTCATAGGAGTAACAGAAGTCTTTCTCTAAGTAATTTAAAAGGCTTGATATATCTTGTAGAAATTAAGTTGTGCTGTAGAATGTTGTTAGTCCTGGCTTTGCTTCTGGAATGCTTTGCTTCTGGATTAATTTAAATGTGTGTGTGTGTGTGTGTGTGTGTGTGTGTGTGTCCCCAAACCACTTTATCTTTTCAGAAGTAATAGCAATATAAAAGCTTTTTGGAGGCTTATGAGTTGCTCTTTATGTTTGGAAAAGTGTGAATTATGTATTATATTGTTCTCTGAGTGTAATTAGTATGCAGATCAAAGTGAAAGTTATTAAGTTATAAATCATTATCTTTTGTGATCTTTGCTTTTAGAAAGAAACCTTTTAGAAATCAAGTGAAATTCACAATCAGATAGTCTTCCCTTTTCTGTTTCAACACCAGTATATAGTTTAGAGTTTATTATAGCTCTAAACAAATAGAATCCAACTATAGATGTCAGGTGTTCCTTCTCTGTATACATTCTCCATTTGTTCCTCCCCAATTTGCTAATTTGGTCAGTGTTCAATCCTCCCAAAGAGATGAGAACCATCTCCTGTAAAGGGTACAAGTGACTGTGAGCCCTTGCCAAAAACTTGACAGCACAGGCTAGGTAGGAAGTTCATTGAATTTTCTCTCATTCCAACAAATATTAAAGAGGTTCAAATAAATGTGAGCCATTTATGAATCAGAGGACAGAAGAAAAAAGAGAAGAACTGTGATACTGAAGAATCTGATCATCCTTGTGGACTTCAGGGTGGGTCAAATCCTCATTTATAAAATGAGTTTAAAAAGGCTTAGATTTCATACTGGCAGTCTAAAGTGAATGAATAACCCACATGTTTAGCAAGGAAGTAGAAAATGATTTAATTGGTCACTAATAACTAGAATTAGCTTTGGGCAGTGCATAATCACTAACAGAGAATAAGGGCAGTGGTCAGTGACAGGCAGGGGAAACTTTATGTCACATGGAAGCCCTCCTCAACACAGATCTATAAACACTAATACACTAATGCCTTGGGGAAAAATGCCTATTTCTCTTTAGTGCTTCAATAAAATGTGACTTCCTTCTCAAACCTCATATCCAATTTTAGGCATTTCTTTTACAGTATTTTGCACAATAAAGATTTTATGCATATTGGTGTGTGTGTGTGTGTGTGTGTGTGTGTGTGTGTGTGTGTGTGTGTGTCCTACATTAGATTATAAAACCCACAGAGTTGGAACAAGGCCTCTTCGGTTCATGATTGCATTTTCTTTGTTTATCACAGTGCCTGCCACATAATAGATGTTCAGGAAAGAATTGCTGGCTAAATTAAATTGACAACCTATGTTTTTTCATTTGTGCTAGAAAAATGCTTTAGTGGAGACATGTCTGAATTCCAGTGATGAGCACAACTGATGTTCAAATATGATTCCTCTTGTTACATACACCAATGTCAGAAAATATTACACAGGTGAAATAAGAAACGCTTGCACTGAGTGAAATGGACTAATGGGAAGCTTCTTTCATTATAATAATTTAGAACAGCACTAACATTTACTATAAGAGTATTGCTAATTTGGTAGGGGTGGTACAATTAGCAAGGGTCATGGAAAATGTAATTAGTTTATTTATTTATTTATTTATTTATTTATTTATTTATTTATTTATTTATTTATTGTGGCACTGGGGATTGAACCCAAAGTCATTCTACGTTTAAGCTGGACATATTTTTATTTTTTTTAATTTTGAAACAGGGTTTCACTAAGTTGCTGAGGCTGATCTTGAACCTGTAATATCCTATCTAAGATTCCCAAGTACTTGGATTAGAGGCATGTACCACCATGCCCAGACATCAGTAGTTTAGATTAAAGCTGCCTATTCATTTAGTGAATATAATGACTTTGGACAAGTAACTTAGCTTCCACCAGTTTTTCCTTCTTCACTGAGAGATGAGGGGGCTGAACTTGATGATGTATAGTTCCTTTCTGTTTATAGATCTTTGCTGTATTACACACTTTTCAATAACCATTGACATATTTAACATTCCTTTAGCTGGAATGGAAGACAACTAGAGATAATGGTTACCTAGAGATCTTGACAACTAATAAAAACTTTAAAGTTAGGAAACAAAAAAATCTCTTGGGAAATCCATTAAACAGCATAGACAGAGAGAACAATCTAGAAACTCACTACCAGGATCCAGCTACCAGGTTAATTCTCACCAGGAATCCTGCCAGCACACTGCTGGACTTGATACTCTGCTTCCCATTCTCTGAGTAACCTTTGATTTGCTCTGCTTTTTAGTTTTGTTTTTTTTTTCATCACTCCCCAAAGATGCAAAGTCTCAGGAGTAACAAATCAGCTCCACTCAGGTCCTTGGCGCTTGCCTAGCCTTCCTGAACTATGTCTTTCTCTCTCCTTGCAGAGAAAGCTTTGCTTCTCTCCCAGTACAACCGACTTGTTTCTGGGGAGGCCAAAAGTGACAAAGCTCTATTTTATACAATTTGTGACAAAATAACAGTCTGGTGAATTATCTAATCCTTGAATTGTGAGGCTGGTTGATGTAGCTTGGTGGCATGGGCCTACACTTAGAAAATGCCCCTTAGGCAGAACTAGGGAGATGGCTTATGTGCCAACCTCAGCTCCCTGCACTCCCACTGTTTGGGAAGCTGCTGCTTTGATTTTCCAGAGGGCTGGAGGAGAATGTGCTCTTCTGACAGGGTCAGCAGCAGCCCAGAAACCACACTCATGGGGAGGACTCTTTGTCACCTACTCCTGCACTTACTCCGACATCTACTGCCTTGGACATCTGGAATTTGAACATTACTCTGATGTTTAAATGCACTCCATTGAAATGTGTGTTCATGGCTGTTCTTGTATCATCTGGTAGTCTCAATGAATTCTTGGCTAGTAAAGTGAGTATCTAATAATTTCGAATTGACTTCGTCTTACTTAAAGAAATAACCTAATATTATTTCAAGCATCCTTTTGTATGCAACTGACCCCATTCTCATCGACTAACCTCCTTGGTCCTGCTTCCCAAAGTTTCAGTTATATCTTCAAATGTTTATTTATTTATTCATTCATTTGGTATTGGGATTGAACCCAGAGGCATTTTACCTATGTATGTCACTATCACTCTGAACTACATTATGATGTGACTATAATGCACCAGTAAAAGTATATAAAAAATTAAAAAAATTTGAAACTGGGGAGCCGGGCGTGGTGGTGCACGCTTGTAATCCCAGCATTCGGGAGGCTGAGACCGGAGGATCCGGGTTCACGGCCAGCCTCAGATACCTAGTGAGGCACTCCGCAACTTAGTGAGACTCGGTTTCAAAATAAAGAATAAAAAATAGGGCTGGGGGTATAGCTTGGAGGTAGAACGCCCCTGAGTTCAGTCCCCAGTACCGAAAAAAAAAATTTTGAAACTGGGACTTGGTAAATTGCTGAGGGTCTTGCTAAGTTGCTGAGGTTGGCCTCAAACCTGTGATTCTTCTATCTCAGCCTCTCAAATATTGGAATTACAGGCATATAGCAGCATGCTGGGTTTAAAATGTTTTATTTAAACTTCAATTATATATATGTTCATACAATGTTGCTAAAATGCTTTATGAAAAATATCTATATAATAATTTACTCATTTAACAAATAATTAACCACATACCATATTCCAGATCCTGAGTATACAATTGATGAACAAGATTCAGTTTTCAACCTTATAAACCAAATGTATATATATATATGTAAAATTAATAGTTCAGTATTATGAGGCATGGTGTATACATCTACGAGTGTCCTGGGGCAAACTGGATGGGCATTCAATTTTTCATTGGGCAAGGGGAGAAAGTGTTGTCATTTAAAGTTTTTCAGAAAGGGTAACAATTAATCAGTAATTAGAAGGAAAGGATATACTTCTTGTAAGAAAAGCATGAGAATGACATTTGAGAATGTGTAAAAAATATTTGAACAAGAGTAGATAGAGAAGTGAGAATAGCATATTTTGTGAGTTGAAGGCTGGTTATGATTGGAGTATATTTAGTTTAGACTTTATCATTGGTGATGCAGAATTTTTTTGGGATGAAAGTGACATGATGCATTTGGGAATTAGGCAGATCACTTTGGTAGTAGTCTGAAGTATATAGGTAGGTGCACAGACTCTGTGTGTGTGTGTGTGTGTGTGTGTGTGTGTGTGTGTGTAAACAGAATTGCTTTGTAAAAACAATATCCAGAAGGGAAGCTGAATAAGACTGGTGAAAAGTAAGAAGGGAATAAATCTATAAGTGGGCAGTTACACATGAACATTCTACTAATTTTGCATTAAATAAAAGGCTAATATGTTTAGATAAATTTACAAGATGTGTACATCTCCTCTGCTAGGGATCTGTTTGCAAGCTCGAAGTGTCTAGCATCTGTAATATGTGAACACATATGCCACTGAGTAGAACATTTGTTGGTTTACACATAAATTCAGTGTGGTTCCCAGAGCCATCTGTTGTCTACTTGGCTAGATGATGTTAGAAAATTAGTAGATTTTTGATGCTGCTGAAGAGTGAGGTGCTGAAATAACATCATATTCCCAAGATTGTCCAGGACCTACAAATATTGAATTCTTCTAGTTAATGATCATTATTTATTTAATTTTAAAACTTGCTCATCACTGAGTATGTGATCAATGACACAATGTAAGAAAAGAAGGCAAGTATTACTTCTGGCTTCCTTTCCTCTCCTGTTTTGTTGTGTCCTTGCTTCAGGAAGACACAGATCCTGCCTCATGTAACTCAATTTCTGTAAGAGAAAACAGACAGGACAGGAACTAATGGTGATACTAAGTACAATGGTAATGGACTGAGCCAATATCTGGGAGCACAGAGAAAAGAACAGTTAATTATAATAGTTCAAGCAGGACTGTGGGAATCTTTATAGAGGAGGCGACACCTGAGCTGGATGTTGAAGGATGGACAGGATTTTTGCCCTGTTAAGAAACATGCCAACAGGGAATTGCAGACTTCAGAAGGACCACCATAGTTTCTTTGCTACTAAAAAAGAGCATACTGAGTCTGTGTCTAATGACTCAAGAACACAAGGATAAATGTTAATGCGGAAGCAGGAGACTAAATTCTAAAATTGGGCTAAAAACTTGGATCTATTCTTTGGATGCTGAGACAGGAGGATCACAGGTTCAAGGGCAGTCTCAGGAACTTAGTGAGACCATCAGCAACCTAGCAAAATCTTGTTTCAAAATAAAAAATAAAAAGAGGCCAGGGTGAACCTGAAAGATAGAATGGCCCTGAGTTCAATCTTCAGTACCTTGGATCTATAGCTAAACATAATGATATTATGGGAACAGAAAAGAGAAATAGAATTTGTTGACAGCTACCATTTGCCACATATTTTATATCAGAAAAATTCAGTAAAATTGGTATTGGTACCCATTCATATTTAAAGATACGGAAAATGTTCAAGGTTGCTGTACAATAATGACCAATATTTGGACTTGGATTTTTCTGCCTCCTAAAGTCAGTAAAATTTTTACTGTATACTATTGCATCTGTCTTGGTTATAAGCTGTACATATACAGACAAATACATGGTACCATAAACATGCATATATTCAAATAAATACACACATAAATATATACACGTATATCTTATATATGTTTTTTTTTTTTTGACACAGCATGCATCTATGTTGGAATATTTTTGGCTGCTAACATAAGTGACTTAGAAATCAAGTATACAACTTGGAAAGTTTATAGAGATGGACATTTCCAATTCTAATCCTGCCTTCAGCTGTGCTTATTTCTTTTATTCTGGTCTAAAATATCCATAGGACCACTTGTATCTGTGGCAAGACTGAGCCCACCCTGCCCCTTTTTACTGAAAGCCTTTCAACATGTAGCTCACTTACTGTTTACCAACACTTATAAGTGTTAAGATCTTTCATGTCAACAGGTTGGGGGTCTGGCTGTTGAGTCAATGGGGGCATTTTGTTGACTTCATGGTTTTTTTTTTTTTTCACAAAGGAGATCAAAGGGATGCATTATGTTTCAATACATAACTTTATAGGACAGATGGAATCCATCTTGAAAGACCCATGACACTTAGGGCCTGATTATCAAAAGATTCAGACACTAAAACCTATTAGCTTGCTTGGACCTTATCCTCACACTGTCAGCACTTTTTAGCATCATTTATATAGGCAGTGGACAATCCAACCTGAATTTTAACTACTGCCAAAGTTCACTCATGGGTTAGAAAAGGTGGTCACACTAAAATACGGGTTGCTAGACTGACGCTCCGGAGACTTGGTACAGGGACTTGCTATCTTGAATAATCATATAACACAAATGACTAAATCGCTTTATTTGTTTTTAATAATATTACCTACTCACAGCTTTTGGGAAGAATTCCAGAGCTTAGAATGATATTTGGCTACTTGGTAGCTTCACAAATCTGTTCTATCTCTGATGAGAAAAGAGCATGAAAGGAAGTTGTTCCTTCTTTCATCTTCCAGAAACTCCAAAGGATTCTATTCCTGCCCACATCTAACACTTGAAGTACACACAACCTTTGAGTTCCCCCTCCAGCCTTGAAACAAATTGTAGTGTTACAAATCAGAGCGTATGAGAGTAGACCTATTTTTTCAGTGAAAATAAATAATAATTTCTGTACATCCAAAATACTAACAAAGCCAGACAAAAATCTTGCTTTGTAAAAAACATTCAGATATATTATGGTAATTTAAAAAAGTTATTTTATAAATTAAGAAGCTTAAAAGGCATCTTTTTGTTTGATGACACAGGAATTGGGTTCTGTGTTTGAAAATATTTTTAAATGTAATGAGATCCCACAAAGTTCCAATACTGTATGGCCTTTTATATGTATATGCTATTTTAAATGGTGCTGCAAAGGGAAATATTTTGCTTTTTTTATATTGTGATGCTTCAAGCTGCACAATGATTAGGTTTTTAAAATTTTTCTCTTACTTTAAATAGTTGGCTTGATTAAACATTTTTACCAGATGGATGCTATATTTGTTCATTTTAAATGATTCATTGATTTATCAACTCAAGGTTTACAAAAATCAGATACAAAAATTTATATTATATTATTTTATATTTTTGTGGTACCGAGGATTGAACCCAGGGATGTTCTACCTCTGAGCTACACCCTCAGCCCTTTCTATTTTTTTGTTTTGAAACAGTCTTGCTAGGTTCCTGAGGCTGACCTTGAACCTACAATCCCGACTCAGCTTCCCAAGTACTGATATTGCAGGCATGCACCACCATGTCTGGCCCAACTTTATATTATTGTAAAAATTATGAATACACAGGTACAATTTACTTAATTTAAAGTACGCAAATGTTTAATTTCTATTCATTACATTTGTGTTTTAAATATTCTTTCAGAAATACATGAATACTGTATTTATGCTTGATATATTTTCTAATAATAAAATAAAAATTGGCTACCACACATACTATAAACTGTCATAAGTTTAGTTTGCTTAAATAAAAGTTTATCTTCCTTTGGTGTTTTTAGAAACCTGTCTCTCTTTTTTTCCATTTTGGCAAGGAGCAATTGTGAATCTCTTTCTTTTATTAATGTGTAATTTCCTTCCCAGCATGTTGTCAGATATATTCTATACTCGGACATTTAACTCTTGTAAAACAGTCGTTTGTTTGCCTGCACTCCTTTGAGTCACCCTTTGAAGAGTGCTCTTCTCCTTTCTGTCTAGTGGGGACCCATCAAGAGAGGAAGAGGTTAAAGGCGTCTGCCCATCTGACAGGTGTGTAGGTAGGAGAAGTTGCTCTCCCTTTGTTGGCAGCTCTGAAAGTGCAGGTGTTGAACATCAGCATCATCGTTTTGTTTGAGTCAGGCTTTGTATATGTCAGGTGGGGACATTTATACTAAGTCTGAAGGGGAAAAAAAAACTCTCATAACTTTGTTGTCTAGGATGAGAAGCATAAAACAGATTTTTTTTAAACTGGTTTTAAAAAGTTGAAAAGATTGGTGTGGCTTTACCTGTCAAGCTTATAGATAGGGGTCTTGTTTTAACTTGACCATAAAAACAGATACAGCTTATTCCTTATTTAAAAATATAAGTATTAAACAGTATTGAATAGAATACTAGATATTGCCAGCTTCTGGGCAAGAGCTCTCAGGCAGAGTTGATGCCTTGCTCTGGTTAGAAAATATACCACCTTTAAGACATTTCTATTTGTTCAGATCCTTTGGGTTTAAGCTATAATTATTCTTTGTTTTTTTTTTTTTATCACACTACCTGTCACCTTAAATTAAGATGTATGTAGCACCAGGTCAGAGGCACTGAAAAAAAAATCTCCCTTTAAAACACAGAAATTATCTCTGGTATCTCTTGGCTGCCTTGGCTCCAGTCCAGCGGTCACTTGTCTTCCGTGATTCATTCTGATAATGTTAACCAGCTGTCGATTTAAAAATCCATCATGGCTGGAGTTCACTGCAGGATTTTTGGTTCTTTCTGAAATAGCCAAAGCAATATAATAGTGATTTTATATTTTTTATACCCAAATATATTATTATTCTGCAATCTAGATGAAAAGAACATTTATTATGCTTTCAATTACATTCATGTCTGAGCATGACTCAAAAGGAAAAATAATTCTTTTATTTGCATTACAGAAAGTATCAGACAGGTTTCCAAAGCTCCATGTGTCAACATGGGGAAGCAAACATTTTCCTAAATATTTTTGACAGCATATCCTTTTTTCTAATCAGTTGCCATTTCTATCTGAATTCTTCAAATGAAAAGGTCATGTGGCTCAACAAATAGGAATATTTTGGCAAACTAAAAGCATTTATCTCTCCAGTTAATTAAACTTAGTATTCCAAATCATGGGGGTTGGTATTACAGTAATTAAATTCCATGAAAGGACTTAACATATCCTTTACACATTTTTATGTCAATGCTTCCTTATGATATAAATTAAATCTTGAGTATTTTAATAAAAATGGTCATGTGAAAATTGAATGACACATGTAATGTTAATAAAAGGTATTGTATTTTGGGACTACTCTGGGTCAAGTAGCTTCTTTAATTTTTATGAAGGAATATGCAAAATATGAGGAAATTGAGAATAAAAGAGTTTAAGTAACTTGTAGTCATCCAGATAATAGGATAATGTAATGTTAGAATTAACTGTGTCTGTATATATAGTACTAGTACTTGAACCCAAGGGCATCCTACCTCTGAGCTATACCCCTAGTCCTTTTAATTTTTTTTTTTTTTTGGAAATAGAATATGTTTGCTAAGTTGTTAAGGCTAGCCTTGAACCTGTGGTCTTAGCCTCCTTGATACTGAGATTATTGGGGTGCACTACTGTGCCCAGCTGAATTAACTGCATCCCCAGATTACAGTATACTCATTAACAAAATATGCATTAGATTTACTTTATTCCCTAAAGATTTCTTTCCCCTTCTTCTCTCATATATACATTACACACATACACACACATGCACATTCATACACACACACACACACACACACACACACACACACACTTGCTTTGAAGAGTTAAATCAGGCAAACTGAATTGGTGACATTATACTGCACTCTTCCTAGGTGCTTGACATGGATTACTTAAACAATCACAACACCCCATGGAATAGATACTATTGTTATTGTTCCCTTCTTATATAGGTGAATACATTGAATCTACTAATTTAATGAGCAAGCAAAAAAGCTAGGCTTTGAACCCAGATTTCTCTTGCTCTAGGAACTAGGTCATAATGCACGATGGCATACTCTGTAGATCAGTTTTTACCATCTAAAATAGAATGTACAGGATTCATAGAGTTTGTGCTTAAATTTATACTGAACCTGGGATTGTATTACAAAAGTTGTACACATTTGTTTAATTAAATAAAACATGAAATTCTTTTTCTTGTGACCTGCCAAAATTTAAAGAAAAAAAGGCAGTTAGTTAAGAATCTTAGTTTCATTATTTTTTACTGTGTTTTGAATCTCATCACTGAATTTTTTTTTTTACTTTTATTAGTAAAAGAGAAGAGAAGAAAGAATGGTCTTTCCTGTTCCAAATGTTGCCTGTGGGGTCTGAGCACACTCCCTGGGTTCAGAACCCACCAGGTTTGGTGAGAACTATTTGTACAAGTGGTCCAGAAATAGACTATGAATGAAAACTGGTATCCTTTATGTTCTCTGTGGTAATGTTATAGCTTTCTTATGAATTTATGATTGTTTTGTTTCCACCATTCTTCTAAGTGTTTTTTAGTCTCCATATTCAGTGTATCACAAAGTTACAGAGAGAATATACTTAACACACAGATATTGAGAAGCTCAAATGAATGAACCAATGTAAAGTGCTATCTGTGTCTTGTATACAAGAACAAATGAGTATTTGGCTGGGTGCGATGGTACCCACCTGTAATCACAGTAATTGGGAAGCTGAGATAGAAGGATTGCAGGTTGAAGGCCAGCCTCAGCAATTTAGCATGACCCTCAACAACCTAGTGAGACCCCGTTTCAAAATAAAAAAATAAAAAGGGCTGGGAGTGTAGCTTGGAGACAGAATGCCCCTGGAGATTCAATCCCCAGTAATATACCCCCACACACATACACACAGAATATTTGATTACTAATTTTAATTAAATACAGCATTTCCTTCTTATTGGAGTTTACTTTCTATCCTGACTGATTTTTCTACCTTTTTAATGACATCCTCATTGTGGTTATTCCCTCTATTAATACTAGACCAATTGGTTAAGAAATTATAAAAACATTAACTTCCATTAAGAGGACATGTGATTTTTAAATGCAGGTCACCCTGTGAAGCTCTTCTTTCTAACCTTAAAAATTGCCTTTGTTTGACACAGTTTAATTGTAAATATTTAGTTAGGTTTTATTTTTTGTTATAGAACTCAAATGCAAACTCATATTAACAAATTTAATTCTACCTAGTTCACTCTACTACTGTGATACTTAAATAGATATTAAGTCCAATGTGAGAGTGTTTATCAACATATATGCATGTTGTCCCACTTGAATCTATAATATTATTATAAGATTGAAAAACTATAATTTGTGTTTTTTCACACTCAGATCTTACAGAAAATTATCTTGGAAGCTAGTTGAAATTTTATTGTTGGAGATAATTTTTTATTCTCTCATAAACTATTCTTCAGTGCTTCTTTTGGAAATATTATTTGTTCTTTTCTCAGTTGTTCCAGTTATTTGAGGTAAAAGTCACATGTTTACCCAAAGTATAAAGTACAAAGCTTTGTGCTAAATAAGTTATTATATAAGGATATAGGTAAAACAGAAATGAATTCATGTACTGTGGAGCCCGCGTTAAAGAGTAGGCCTGGTGTACCACATAGGTCAACCTCTATTCATTGAGCATATTTAAATATGTGGACAGCTACTTTACTTCCACCAAGAAATAATGTTTTCTTGAAAGAAACTACTATTTTTATCAATCTGTCATCTTCCTAGTTTTGAAAGGAAGGTTTGGATATAAGAAAAATTATATTTTGTTCTCCTGAATCTATAACATGAAGACAAATAGCACAAGCACAGCGGTACGGCATGATGTCACGCTAGCGAGTACCGGCTTGGTGAGAGGAGGATTGAATGTGCGGCTTCCGCTGACCATTACCAATTGAGCATTGCTGACTCTTTTAGAAGCCAGAAATGCACATTTATATGTGAAATATTCTAATATTTAAATAATTGCCAATGAACTAATTAAAAAAATACACTGTGCTTGCTAGAATGAATTAAATGAAGCTCATTGGCTCCCAGGCCTTCAGGTTGTGGTAATTTGGCCCATTTTTTCCCCATATGCTTAACCCAGACACATTTATAGATTGCTAGTCAACCCAAGATATAGTATTTTCTTCCTTTCTTAATGTTTCTTCCTTTTCATTAGCCGTATTAACATTTTCATTATTACCATCCAAGAATCTTTGCTAGCTACTTTGAGACTGCTGAGTCAAAAATTTTAGAAGCAATGCAGTACTCTTTCTTCATTTTGTAAATGAGAAAAATGAGACATGGGAGCACTTGTCCTTTTATGAGATTCTATTTTATGATTTGCCCAGTAACATTCCTTCCAGAGGATTTTCTTTACAAAGTATATTACACTTCAATAGATTTGCATTGTAGCATTCTCAAAATATAGTTTCTTAACGATGTGTCTACTTAGTTTACTGACCATTGCTGTTATGGTTACTGTGCATCTATTTTATCTTTTAATATCTCTTTCCTGAGAAACATCGCTGGAGAAACTTCTATGAGATCTCTGTGTGGGGGAAGGCATTCTTTCTCTGATGTGAGCAAGATATTCAGTGTTATGATCAGATTGGAGTCTAAATATGCTCCCTCTGTGCTGTGACCTCTGTTATCTACCAGAAAGGTCAGAACCAAATTAGTGATTAATATTTAGAAATTGATTTTAAGGATCACAAGGTCTACTTTTATTTGCTTAAAATTTCTCATAATCTTTTCTACCTGTAGAGTCTCTTTCTGTCTCTCTCTCTGATTATAAATATTTTTATTATTTGTACTATATGGTATATATTTTTATGTCATCCTACCTCCAAGCTACACCCCCAATCCTATTTTTTTTTGTTCTTTATTTTGAAACAGGGTCTCACTAAGTTGTGGAGGACCTCACTAAGTAGCTGAGGCTGGCCTTGAACCTGTGATCCTCCTGTCTCAGCCTCCCAAGTACTGGGATTACAAGCGTGTGTCACTATGCCCAGCTAGTAATTATAATTTTTAAAAAGTAAGAGTCAGCTGGGTATGGTGGTCCACCCTTGTAATCCCAGTACTTGGGAGACTGAGACAGGAGAATTGCAGATTTGTGGCCAACCTCAGCAATCTGTGAGGCCCTTTGCAACTTAGTGAGACCCTATTTTAAAATAAAAGAATAAAATCGGGCTGGGGGCGTAGCTCAGAGGTAGAATGTCCCTGGGTTCAATTCTCAATACTGCGTGCATGTGCATGTGCGCAGGCGTGCACACACACACACACACACACACACACACACACACATGTTAGAGTCCACAAATAAACAATTGCCCCTTCCTTCCTTCCTTCCTTCCTTCCTTCCTTCCTTCCTTCCTTCCTTCCTTCCTTCCTTCCTTCCTTCCTTCCTCCCTCCCTCCCTCCCTCCCTCCCTCCCTTCCTTCCTTCCTTCCTTCCTTCCTTCCTTCCTTCCTTTTTGATACTGAGGTTTGAACCCAGGGGCATTCTACCTCCAAGCTATATCTCTAGTCTTATTTTTCATTTTGAAACAGAGTCTCACCAAGTTGCTGAGGGCCTTGCTAAGTTGCCGAGGCTGGCCTCCAACCTGCAATCCTCCTTTTAGCCTCCCAAGTACTGCTATTACCACCACCACACCCTGCTAATAATCTGTTCGCAGCCAGCCTCAGCTAATTAGTTAGGCCCTCTGCAACTTAATGAGACCCTGTTTCAAAAAAATAAAGAATAAAAAATAGGGCTGGGGTGTAGCTTAGAGGTTGGAGGTAGAATGCCCCTGGGTTCCATTCCCAGTACTGCAAAAACAAACAAACAAACAAACAAAAACCCAAAAAACAAATAAACAAACCAAAAAAACCACCAAAAACTTCCATGAAATGGATATTTATTTTGAATTCATGTTCTTTAAAGTTCATTTTCATTGCCTGTAAGGTTCCTAAGGAAGGCATAATCTTGCTTTAATATACTTTATACATGTGTAATGCTCTTTCTCACATGGACACTTAAGTATACTGTGGTGGGAGTAGCTCAATTATTTTCTTCTTAATGAGAGCATGCTGTCGTTCATATTTTCACTGGGAATGGAAGTAAAAAAAAAAAACAAAACCATTGTTGAGAATTCTAATGTCCTAGGTATTCTGTCCATGCATCTTCTTAGTAGTCTTTCAACATTCTCACAACATAGGCCATTATACACATTCTAATTGATTAGGAAACTAAGATTCTAATTGCCAGAATTCCTGCAATCAGAGATTCCTTGAGCTGGCAATCAGACTCTGTCCATCTGCATGCTTCTCTTTGAATGGAAATTTCAGATGTTTATGTGAATTAATTTTATTATTACTTCCAATGAACTTTTCTCTGCAATACAGTCTTTCATAAAGTATATTTTTGGTAAAGAAAAGATTTGGTAGGTTTGTAGAAATCAACATCCAGTTTCCAATGACAGTGTGACATTTATCTCAACTGAACCCATAAAACAATGGCATTAATTTATAATAATGGCAGCAATTTAGAATGCTATCTTCCTTTTAAAGGTGTTTAATTAAACTTCAAATGCCCCTGGTTTAGCTAACCATTTTGAATATGAAACTTTTCCTTGTTACTTAAACATAAAAGTCAGAGAAGTTGCATTTGTCTTAATAACAACCCCCAGCTATGTTCCCAATTCTGTTGACAATATTATTTATGCTGTATGGAGTGAACAGTTCTTGAAACTTTTAATGATCACTATTTCAGATTTTACAAATTAAAAAAAAATACAAAAATAACTTTGAAGACTGTGGAACAAAATCTGAATCTAATTCTTCCTTCCTTTAAGTGGAATTTTTAACCCAAGAATTCAATAATAAGTGATTATATCACAGTGAAATGAGAAAAATTCAGGCTCATACCCATTGAATTTTATTTGGAGAAAACCCCTTTCGTCTTTCTTAATAATAGGTTTTAAAAGATTCATTTTGATAGCGCAATAGTCTACCTTCAAAATAGATACAAATGAATCTGTAGAAGAGAAACCCTGTTAAAACAAGCAGAGACACACAGGGATTTCAGATGATATCCTTAATGAAATACAGAGCTCTAATGCTGTGAGAAAATTAAGACTTGGGCCAAGAATCAAAGAGGAGCTCAATAGCCTTCAGAAGGCGTTTTTATAGTCTGGGATCAAGGAGGTTTCATCTGCTGAAGTGTTGAGGACTAGTAATGGTCTGCTAATCTACAAGGTGCTTTTATATTGTTTTCTTTGCAATTTCTGAGACTGTTAAATCTTAAAAGTAAGAGGCTGCAGGCTGGAAATCATATGTCCTCTAGATGCAAGGTGTCCCGCCTTATTTCAGTGCCTCATGATGTTCAGGAGGGTGTGGAATGCTTTTAGGGCTTCCCTAAAGGTTAAAGATGTTAAACATTCTCAGTCACTTCAATCACCTTCTATGGACAAAACAAAAAACAAAAAGGAGAATGGAGAGTAGGATCCAGAGCCATAGTCATTAATTTTTTTTTTGAATGGAGAGTAACAATTTGCATGTACTTACTTGAAGACGTGGCATTTCATTCTTCTCTACCAAAGTGACCAGTATAAATTTGATATATATTTGCATATCATTCAATTTGAATGCTTACTGGGAAGACCTATGCAATTCAGAATAAATACTAATGTTTTAAAATTGGAACTTGATCTTCTTTAAAAAATGAATAAGAACTGTTTGATTCTATTTTGAGTGCAGTGATACCACACTTAAAAATTTTAATTTTTTAAATTAGAGCATGTGAAAGTCACATGGAGTTAACATTATGTTAAAAAAATCCCTTAGCTCTCCCACAAAGTATACTTCTATTTTTACAGTAACATTAGCCTTGTGCAATAATTATGCATATATTAAAATATATAACAATTATAGTAAATATGCAAGGTATAATCTTACAATAGATATTTTTCAATTATTTTTCTGTTTTATTTATTTTTGCCAAGCACACATTTGTACAAGTTAAATATACTGCTGATGAAACTACTCTGAAGGAAAACAATTTAATATATGATTTGAAAGAAAAAGCTTTTTGGTTTTCAAATATCAGTGTGGCAGGGATAATCATAGTTAATATATATTAAGACTCTATTGATTAATTAATCTCTCACCATTGATACCAACAAGACATTCCTCAGGGCAGTGCTAAGGGCACTAAAATGTGACTCTGAGAAGGCACAGACAGGAGGATCACAGGTTTGAAGCCAGCCTCAGCAACTTTGTGAGACCCTGTTTCAAAATAAAAAATAAAAAAGGCCTGGAGGTGTAGCTTGGAGGTAGAATACCCCTGGGTTAAATCTCAGTACCAAAACACACACAAATGATCACAAGCAGTTTTGAAAAGATTATTTTCATTTATAAAGAAAGTTTTTGGAACACTGCAACATTCTCAATACTATCATCTTTCTGTCAAACTTAAGAAAGCTGGCCAAGTAAAATCTGTCAATAAATGACATACTAAAAATGTGTAAAATTCTAGTGTCAAGCAAAGCTTGAAAAATTGCTAGACTCTTTACTTTGACTTTATCATCATTGACATGTTTATAAAAATCTTCTACCCTAGCTGGATGTGGGGCGTGGTGGCACACACTTGTAATCCTAGTACTTGGGAGGCTGAGACAGGAGGATTGCAGGTTTGAGGACAGTCTCAGCAAGTAGTGAGACTTTTATCAACCTAGCAAGACATTATTTCCAAATAAAAAAATAAAATAGAGCTGGGGGTGTAGCTCAGAGGTAGCATTCCTCTGGGTTCAATCCTCAGTGCCACAAACACAAAACAAAAACAAAAACAAAAACAAAAACTTCTGTCTTGAAATTAATCACCACTGCCAGAAAGTTTGTGATTTTTATTAGTTAAATAGGAAAAAATAATGTTTCCTCTCATTTTTCCTTTAGAATGCCTTATAGCAGGGAGAAATAGTATCTCTTTAAGAAAATTAGAATTTTTTAAATATTTTAGATAAACCCAAGTGTGTGTTACGTATTATTGTAGTGGCCTTTATTCCCTACATGTCTACTGTTAAAATATGATTAATAAGTCTAGGTGTTAATTAAGGTAATGATATTTTAGATTTGACAAAATTTCTCTCTTAAATTAGGCTGGGGTGAACGTAGCCATAGCCTTGGGTTTGAGACTGGGCTTCATAACACAACAATACAAAATATGCATATTTATTTGTTTATTGAGGGTCTCTCCTTTTCCATCTGGAGACCCTCTTATGCCCCATCTTCTCCCTAGCATCCACATATTAGAGAGAACATATGCTTCTTCACTCTTTGTGACTGGCTGCTTTCACTTAACATAATATTTTCCAGTTGTATCCATTTCCCTGCAAAGAACATTATTTTGTTGTTCTTTATGGCTGAGTAAAATTCCATTGTGTACATGTCCCATAGTTTTGTAATCCATTCATCTGTCGATGGACATCTTTGTTGCTTCCATACTTTGGCTATTGTGAATTGTGCAGCTATAAACATAGATACACATGCGTCAGTCTGGTAGTTTGGTTTCCATCCTTTTGGGTAGATACCCAGAAGTGGTATTGCTGGATCATATGGTAGGTTCATTCCCATTCGTCTGAGGATTCTCCATACTGTTTTCCAAAGTGGTTGCACTAATTTGCAGTCCCACCAACAATGTATTAGTGTTCCCACTTCTCCACATCCTCGCCAGCAGTTGTTCGTGTTTTTTATGATTGCCATTCTGATTGGAGTTAGGTGAAACCTCAAAGTAGTTTTGATTTGCATCTCTCTGATTGTTAATGATGTGGAACATTTCCTTATACATTTATTTATTGGCCATTTGCATTTCTTCTTTTGTGAAGTGTCTATTTAGATCCTTTGCCCATTTTTTGATTGGGTTATTTTAACCGAAGGGGATAGACGGGAGGCAGAGGGGTGCACCTGAAAGTACATCAAGGTTACTCACTAAACCAAACTGAGATGGAGGGAGGGCAAGGGAGCGGGATGGGAATCTAGGGAAGGGGTCAAATGAGAAATGTGGGCACATATGTCATTATTAATTTGTACCTAACATAGATGTATGCTTATAACGCATGAATAAAAAAAATTAGAAAAAAAAAAGAAAGTACAGAACTTCAGGAAATGGAAAATACAAAAATAAATCAAGAATTGAGAAAAATATGCATATTGCTCTGGTAGGTCATCATGAGGATTAAATACAATCTTTGTGCAAATTCTTTGTTCATTTTAAGAAGTTTTAAATTTATGTTTTGAGGCAATGTTGCAGAGTGCAGAGTAAGGTCTTTACTCTTAGTTAAACCTTAAAAATCCAGCTCTTCAACAAATTGTTACCTTTCCCAATTTCCCCACCCTCTTTAAATCCCAGGAGAACAATCAATAAAATGGACTTTGCAAGTAAATATATGTGTATTAAATGAAATAATGCATATAAAACTTATAGTCCAGAGCATAGCATATATTAGATGTTTAATAGATGTTGGGCTTTTAAACTATAGTTCTTTAGGATTCTTGAGGATGAGGGAGTTTTATAGCAAATGCACATGCACATACACACACAGTTTCATATATAAGACTATGAATTATAATTGTTTTTGAATAGCTTTTAAAAATATTCTTATTGGTACATTGTAATTATACATTATAGTGAGGTTCACAAATATACGTGCTCACAGCTCTTGGTGGGTTTCACTCCAGATCCCACCCCCTGCCCCACTTCTCCCCAAACATGTTACTGAAATTGAAGGTGATACATTCATATATGGACATAGCATTATTCAAACTGTTTTCTTCATCAATTCTCCTTTTCCCCCCTCCCACTCCCTTTTCAGTCTTCTACTGGTCTCTCTCATTTATTTTAAGTCTTTTTTGTTTCCTATTTTCTCTCTAGCTTCCACATATGAGGAAAAAAAATCAACACTTGATTTTCTGAGACTGGCTGATCTCACTTAGCATATATTCTCTAGTTTCATCCATTTTCCTGCATATGATTTAATTTTGTTCTCCTTTATGGCTGAGTAAAGTTCCATTGTGTGTATATGCCACAATTTTGTATCCATTCATCTGTTGACTGACACCTAGTTTGGTTCCATAATTGGGTTATTGTGAATTGTTGTTATAAACATAGATATGCATGTATCAGTATAGTATTCTGATTTCAATTCTTTTGGAAAGACACAAAGGAATGACATACCTGAGTCATAGCTTTATACATAAAATATGCCACAACTAACTGATGTGGTGGTGCACACCTGCAATCTCAGTACTTGGGAAGCTAAGACAAGAGACTTGCAGGTTTGAGGCCAGCCTCAGCAATTTATTGAGGCCTCTGATTCTCAGAGGAATCATTAAAATTATTTTCTAGTTCTGTCAATTCCTTTTATAGCTCAGGGGCACTCTACCTCTGAGCTATACCCCTAGCTGTATTTTTTATTCTTTATTTTGAAATAGGGTTTCACTAAGTTGCGGAGTGCCTCACTAGGTAGCTGAGGTTGGCTGCGAACCCGGATCCTCCGGTCTCAGGCTCCCAAATGCTGGGATTACAAGTGTGCGCCACCACACCCAGCTTTTTTTTATAGCTTCTGACAATTACATATTTCTGTTGTTTACTGAGTGACAAAAATAATATATCAGAAGGTTATATTTGATTAAGTCAAACCTAATTTTTTAGGTTAGAGAAGAGGCAGCATGGTACATGAGCATGGTTCAGTTGCCAAGATGGGTAGTTTTTTAATATTATATAACCTCCCTCTTACTGTTTCTGTTTCCTCATCTGTAATATGCAACTGATAATAATAATCATAATTACTGAATGTATCTTTAGGATAATGCTTAGCATAGAGAAAGTACTTTCTCAAGGTAGTTTAATTTCTTAGTAAAATCAAAGTTGAAATGCACACAATGAATGAGTGTTCAGTGAGTTTTAACAAACTCATTTAATTCCTCCGGGTGAATTGCAATAAGGATTCAATAAGGAGATGAATGAACCCTGAGCAAATGATCCTGAGCATGCCCTGACTCAAATCTTTCCTACAGGCATTATTTGCCACCAGGCCATCCTCTGGTTTTGAGAGTGCCTCGTGTTTTAATGACATTTACAGTGTCTGATCAGCATCTTTGGTGGCCCCTTATGCTGACAATCTGCGTGCTCTCCCTATTTCTTCCTTTATCTCAGAGACTCAAATTCCTCTGTTGGCTGTAGCTTCCTCAGTGGCATTTGAAGGTAATTCTAGGGATATCCAGTTTGTGGTAGCTTTGGGGGTATTGATGGTAAGGCATTCATACCAACAACAGGTATGCCACCTCCTCTATTTGAGTTCAGGTGTGCTTTTGTCAGGAGAACATGCCTCTAGGGTACGGCCTGTCTGGTGGCTGCTAGATATCCCTGGCAATCTTGGTGCTAGACATACTGCGTGGGGTAGGGGGTGGTGGAGGTGGGGCTGATTGGCTCAGGAAAGGGTGTATGGAGGCAAGCTGCTAGTGTGAGCACTAAATTTGGGGGGCAGATGCAGACCATTGGTGTGGAGCTTTGTATAGAACAAAGACCAGTGGCTGCTTACTTATTAACATGGGAATAGTTTCAATATCTTAACAATCTGTATGACAGCACTGGTTGGATGACATACTGAACTGATAAAACATCATGGTTCAGTGGCTCTGTCTTCTTGCAGTTTGGATAATATGAAAACTCTTGAGCAACTTCTTTAGTGGTACTTTAAACTGAAGCCAAGGACTTGACTATTACCACCAGCACTGATTTGCTCATTCAATAACTTTTATTATGGGCCCACTGTTTACAAGGCCTTCTGCTAATTATATAAATACTGATACTATCAAAGTATCACTTTTTGGACCCCAAGTACATTGTGTCATGTGGCAATACCTAATAAACCCAACACAAACACAATTTATGCCTTGGTGGTTCTGCTGACAGAAATGCAAACATAGGTACATACACCAGAAGACATGCATAGAACATTCATAGGAACATTATTCATAAAACTAAAATGGAAAAAACCCAATGCTCATCAGCTGTAGAAAGGAAATATAAGTTGTAATATATACATAAAATTCATTGACATTCAGTCATAAAAATGAATTCATGATCAATGAACATAAAAGAATAAATAAATTTTACAAATCATATTGAACAAAAGAATATACAGGATAGAGTGCACACTGTGATTTTAACTATAAGTGAAATAATAGAAATAATCTATAGTTTTAGAACTCAGGATAGATGTAAACTTTGGGGAGGAGTGTTGTATAACTCAAAGTACATTCTCTGCAACAGTGCTTTCAATCTAAAATAAATGAAGCGAAATATTAAATCAGACTAATTCTCATGTGAACCCCAAATCAAACTCAATACATCAAACAACTAAAAGAGACCTCTGATATACCTGGAGGGGAGGATCAGAGCCTGTCCTTTCCTTACCTTCTGATGAGGTCCATTTGATACTTGGTAGAATTCTTTGAAAAGAACTCCTTGGTAGGGCTTCTTGAAAGGGAACACAAAACGATGTCAGTTTAAGTTCCATTTCTGAAGCCCAGATTTGACCAGCCCATTCCCCTCCTCAAAAGTCTTTGATTTCTCTTTTTGCTAACAACTACACAAATAACTTCTTAAAGGTTTTCAAGGTCATGTTCTGTCCCTTATCTAACTTTATGACTATAGCCTGTATTACTTCTTCCCTGTGACAACTCCCTGAAGCTCAAACCATGCATTCACTTTCCAGTCTGAAAGTGCCATTAGCTTTTTTTTTTTCAGAAACAACATAGGCAGGTTTATTTTAAGAACTTAAAGGGAAACTGGGAGAAAGGAGAAGGGAAGGCAAGGAGCGGGAAGTGGGAAGGGGGTAAGGCATGGAGGAGAAGGGCACACTGCGCGCCTCCAGGGAAGAAGAGGAAGTCGGCGTCTTGACTCTGACTTTTAAGGGTTTCGCTCCTCCTCTTCCTCAGATTCAGGTGGGCGAATAGGTGGTCAGATAGGGCCCGGAAGTTGCAGGTGGTGGGCAGGACTTCCTGAGATTGGGGCGTGGAACTCAT
>PVLC010013676.1:23188-41210 GCA_004027655.1 Graphiurus murinus | reverse complement strand
GGTACTGGGGATTGAACCCAGGGGCATTCTACCTCCGAGCTATACCCCCAGCCCTATTTTTTTATTCTTTATTTTGAAACCGAGTCTCACCAAGTTGCGGAGTGCCTCACTAGGTAGCTGAGGCTGGCCGCGAACCCGGATCCTCCGGTCTCAGCCTCCCGAATGCTGGGATTACAAGCGTGCGCCACCACGCCCGGCTTATATAAAATTTTTATAGAAGTGAGCACTTCCCTAATTCAAATATCCCAAATTTATCAAGTTTCAGAACCTAAAACTTTTTGACTGTTGACATGATAGACAAATAGAAAATATCATACCTGGCTTCATATAAAATTTACAAGTCAAAATGCAGATGCACTAAACCCATTGTATAAAATTACTTCAGTCTCTCTCTATAGGTCGTGTACGAAACATAAATAAGTTTTGTGTTAGACTTTGGTCCTACTTCTAAAAGACTTCATTATGTGTATGTAGTTATTTCAAAATCTGAAAAGGGTCTGATCTCTGAAACACTTGTGAACCTCAGCATTTCGAATAAGGGATACTTAACCTGTATTTATTTAAATTTTAAATTAGTTTTTTAAATTTCTCTAATAGTTTCTACTTCATTCAATTTATTCTCAATAGTGAACTTAGAGAGATTTATCCTGAAAAGGGTGGGCTAGCCAGGAGGTGTTTTCTCCCTGAAACACACTTAGGAAGGATGGCCAGGAGCCCTCCCAACACCACTGAAAGGATCATGGCTCCCACTGTGCAGTGACTGACTTGCTGATGGAGCTGGTCTCTTTCCTCAAGGAGAGGCAGCCTCCAGCCCCAGCAATGAGGACAGGTTTGGAGGTCCCTCAAAAACAGCAGAATTTGGGGTCGGGGTTACATGGCGGTAACTGCGGCAAAGCCAGAGCCTTGGAGACCTGAGCCCACCCTGGGGGCTGTCCTCGGGCCCCGCCCTCCCTCGATGAGTCGGAGAAGTCCGGTTGTATCTGAGTAAGATGGACGGTAGCTTTGATTGTGATTGTGGTGAGCTGGAGCCACCTGATCACTAACAAAAGACCTCTGTCAACCAGCAGCCGTCAGGGCTTCCTGTTGAAACATATAGCAACAAAGGAAGAAAAGAAGCAAAACGGAAATAGTGCTTACCAGCACCTTAGAATGCTGCTGCTCAGGACTAGTCCAACACTGAATGCATCTGCACTGTGAGGAGATTGTTCATAGAAGCCTGTTGTGTGCATATTTATTCACATTTTTGTTAAATGTTAAGTCGTTTAGCACAGTATATCTGAGTGCATAGTATGTCATTTCATTCCGTTTGAGTTTCTTGAGTATTTTCTTTAAATGTCTGCAGAGTTGCTGCCCCTTTCTTGAACTATGAGTACTGTAATCTTTTTAATTCTCAATATGAGTAGAGCTTTTTGAGCTTTAAATCGGAGGAGAACTGAACGGACCTGGTTGACATATGCAATGAACATCAAGAAACCATCTTGCTGTGAAAGCATAATCATTTTTCTTCTCCCTTTTTGAAAGAGCTTTCCTTTTGATGCCAGTTTTCTTCCTTGTTCACACAAGTTCAACAATTCGAAAGGAAAAGGCAATAGTAAGAGTTTCAAAATGGCAGAGAAATTTGAAAGTCTCATGAACATTCATGGTTTTGATCTGGGCTCTAGGTATATGGACTTAAAACCAGTGGGCTGTGGAGACAATGGCTTGGTTTTTTTCTGCTGTAGACAATGACTGTGACAAAAGAGTAGCCATCAAGAAAGTTGTCGTTACTGGTCCCCAGAGTGTCAAACATGCTCTCTGTGAAATCAAAATTATTAGAAGACTTGACCATGATAACATTGTGAAAGTGTTTGAAATTCTTGGCCCCAGTGGAAACCAGTTAACAGATGATGTGGGCTCTCTTACTGAACTGAACAGTGTTTACATTGTTCAGGAGTACATGGAGACAGACTTGGCTAATGTGCTAGAGCAGGGCCCTTTACTGGAAGAGCATGCTAGGCTTTTCATGTATCAGCTGCTCAAGTATATTCATTATGCAAATGTACTGCACAGAGATCTCAAACCAGCTAATCTTTTCATTAATACTGAAGACTTGGTGCTGAAGATAGGTGACTTTGGTCTTCCCCGGATCATGGATTCTCATTCCCATAAGAGTCATCTTTTTGAAGGTTTGGTTACTAAATGGTACAGATCTCCACGTCTTTTACTTTCTCCTAATAATTATACTAAAGCCAGTGACATGTGGGCTGCAGGCTGCATCTTTGCTGAAATGCTGACTGGTAAAACACTCTTTGCAGGTGCACATGAACTTGAGCAGATGTAACTGATTTTAGAATCTATTCCTGTTGTACATGAGGAAGATCGTCAGGAGCTTCTCAGCATAATTCCAGTTTACATTAAAAATGACATGACAGAGCCACACAAACCTTTAACTCAGCTGCTTCCAGGAATTAGTTGAGAAGCACTGGATTTCCTGGAACAAATTCTGACATTTAGCCCCTTGGATCGGTTGACAGCAGAGGAAGCACTCTCTCATCCTTACATGAGTATATATTCTTTCCCAATGGACAAGCCAATTTCCAGCCATCCTTTTCACATTGAAGATGAAGTGGATGATATTTTGCTTATAGATGAAACTCACAGTCGCATTTATAACTCAGAAAGGTACCATGACTGTCAGTTTTCGGAGCATGATTGGCCTATATATAAAAAATTTGATATTGATGAAGTTCAGCTTGACCCCAGACCTCTGTCTGATGTCACGGATAAAGAAGATGTACAAGTTGATCCTCGAAATTATTTGGATGCAGAGCGAGAAAAGTATCTGGAGGATTCTGCTTTTGATACCAGTTATTCTACTGAGTTTTGTTGGCAGCACCCAGATCATCATGAAAACAAATACTGTGATCTGGATTGTAGCCATACTTGTAACTACAAAACAAGGTCATCATCATATTTAAATAACTTAGTTTGGAGAGAGAGTGAAGTTAACCATGACTATGAACCCAAACTTATTATAGATCTTTCCAATTGGAAAGAAGAGAGCAAAGAAAAAGCTAATAAGAAAGGCAAGTCAAAATGTGAAAGGAATGGATTGGTTAAAGCCCAGATAGCACTAGAGGAAGCATCACAGCAACTGGCTGAAAAAGAAAGGGAAAAGAACCAGAGATTTTATTTTGATGCCTTTATTGCAGGAACTATTCAACTTAGTTCACAACATGAGCCTACTGATGTTGTTGGTAAATTAAACGACTTGAATAGCTCAGTGTCCCAACTAGAATTGAAAAGTTTGATATCAAAGTCAGTAAGCCAAGAAAAAACAGGAAAAAGGAATGGCAAATTTGGCTCAGTTAGAAGCCTTGTACCAATCATCTTGGGATAGCTAGTTTGTGAGTGGTAGGGAGGAATGTTTTCTCATCAGTTTTGCTGTGAGGTCAGGAAAGATGAAAAAGTTGAGAAGGAAAACACACCAGTTACTTGGACAAGTTCTTTAGCAGGTAAGAAGATACTGAAATGCTAGAAACTGAGCCAGTAGAGGATGGGAAGCTTGGGGAGAGAGGAAATGAGGAAGGATTTCCGAACAACAGTGGGGAGTTCCTCTTTAACAAGCAGCTTGAATCCATAGGCATCCCACAGTTTCATAGTCCAGTGGGGCCACCACTTAAGTCAATCCAGGCCACATTAACACCTATGAAATTTTCCCCTCAAATTCCTCATAAAACATACAGCAGCATTCTGAAACATCTTAACTAAAACACTCAGCAGACATTTCTCTTTGTATTCTTCATGAAATGTGTTTTGTCTTTTTTTTATTACTAGTGTTTAAGTCATTTTTAACTTGAATCAGATGGTATCATTTAGTAAGGATTTTATTAGTTCTTGGTTTTTTAAAATCCAGACTTTTTTTCTACATATGAGATAGTTTTCATTTTAACTGACATGTCATTTGCACACAAAGAATAGAGCAAAATAATGCAATGCAGGAAGAGACAAAAGAAATGCATTAAGACAAGTAAAAATAAAACATTCTCATAGAATAATGATCTGTTTCACAGGAAACAAAAATCTTGCCTTGAAATTTACACAGTGACACTGTACGTAGTTGCATGAAAATATCTATTTCTTTTCCTAAAACACTTTTCATTCATTGGTATTTTCAAATTTTCCATACTGTACACATTTCTTAAAACACATGATACCAGCAGCAACTGAAAATGAATGCCAAATTTGGTACACATGTGTTATCTACCTCAAGATAACAAAATGTGGCAGAACATTTACCACCCACAGTTCTTCAGAATATGCACTTCTATTTAGCCAGCATTTATCGTAGTAAACTGCTCTTAAGACTCATTCATCGTTTATAAATGTTCTGGTATTCATTCTTAAGTGTTACTACATCACATCTTATTTATTTTAGCAAATCAGTATATTTTCTGTATTTAATTATAAAAGTTAACTTAGTTTTACATTTTATTTTGAATTACACTTTTCCATTTGGTAGTGTGGTTTGTTGCCTATCTAGCTGAATATTAATATTAGCTTATCCTAAGGCTGTCCATGTACTTCATTTACTTAAGTGTTCAATTAAGTAAAGTGCTCACTGTGTATAGGAATTTGTATTTTGGAGGTGCTTGATCTATCTACAAAGAAAAATTAGGAATTACTTTATTATAAAATGCTCCCAGAAGTCTTAATTGTGTTTATTTAAAAAGAACAACAACAACAACCTGTAATGTTAGACTTGTGTGCATGGAAGTAATTAAGGGTACATCATTATTATTGTTTAAAAGTTGTACATGATAAGACATTTTTTGTTTTTACCAGATGATCTATTCCTTATCCTGAGGCAAGCATGAATAAGATTAGGTTAGGTTAAATGTAAACAAAAACAAAAACAAAGAAAAAAAACAGCAGAATTTCCTCACACATTTATCATTTCTTTGTGTTGGGAAAATTCTCTTTTCTAGAGGTTTTGACATATACTATTAAATGTTTCAGCCATAATTATCCTATTGTACTATAGATATTAGAAGTTATTCCTCCTATCCAATTGCACCCCTATACCCATTAACCATCCTCTTTTCTTTCTCCCTCTCCCACACCCTTCCTGGTTTCTGATAACGACAATATTCTACACTCTACCTCTATGAGATAAGCTTTGTTAGCTTTCATATATATACATATATACACACATATTTGTATATATATTTATATATATATATATATACAAGAACATGCAGTTTTCTTAATATGATCATCATATCTTATATCTAGATATTTAAATATCATACTGTATCCTGTCAAGATGTATAATTATTATATAGCAATTACAAATTTTTTTAAAAACATAATACTATTTTAAAAAAAAACAGTAGAATTCTACATTTGATAAGGCAGAAGATCAACAAGCTTAGATATCTGTTCTTCTGACAAGGAAAATTCTGAATTCAAAATGATTCACCAAGTCTGGCTCAACCTAATGTAGTTATCTTCTCTGGTTGGTGACCTTTTTGTTGTACATACAATCCAATCACAGATAGACCAGAACCAAACTGTATCATTTAATAAGAAATAAATGCTGACCTCCCTGTGTCTTCCCAACTACCTTTCTGTATGACTTTGGCCTAGGCTGATCGTAGGAGCTAATAGGATCTACCTTGGTCAAATAATTGGGGTTTAGGAAATCAGCCCCG
This sequence comes from Graphiurus murinus, assembly GCA_004027655.1. Taxonomy (NCBI): domain Eukaryota; kingdom Metazoa; phylum Chordata; class Mammalia; order Rodentia; family Gliridae; genus Graphiurus; species Graphiurus murinus. The sequence goes on along the minus strand of PVLC010013676.1, from coordinate 35,517 downwards.
GATCACAGAAGGTCTAGCAGCAGACACCATTTGCTTTGAAATACTTTAAAAATGCTACTGTTTTGTTTTGTTTTCTCATTCCAAAAATATCTTCTCACATATAGATACAATATAATGAAAATTATAGAATACAAACAGAGTGTACTCTGGGCTGGGCAGTTTCCAAGTACTTTTTATGCACTCGTTTGATCCAGGTGGAAAGGGAGTCTCAGAGAAGGGAAGTAACTTAGTAACCATTAGCCGGCTATCAGATCAAGACTAGCAGGCTGTCAAATCATGATTTGAGTGGTGGGCTTGCTCTAGTGTTACTGATCCTGACCATTCTTCTCTTTGCATATAGAAAGAAAAAAATCCTTTAAAATTTTAAAGCACATAAATTTCTCTTTAAGATAGATGTATGAGTCAGTGATAGCTAATTTTTGATGATCACTATTTTGCAAAGTTTGGCATTAGAAGTTCATTCTCATTTTGACCCACTTAAAAATTACAACCAGAAGTAAACCAGAATGTAGTGAAAAGAAAGGATAAAATTCAAAGTACCCACTGGGTGCACTAGTAGGTGTGGTGCATGATATCCATGTGGGTCAATTCAAACTCAGAGATTGCAAAAACAAACTTTACTTGGGGGGGTCTTATAAATTACAACCCAGGAAACACAATTCAGATAGTTCTAAATTGGTGCTCTGAAGGAGGCAGGAAAGATGGAAACTTGTACTGAGAAAATAGTGTTAATTTATTACAAGGCAGCAAACATTCCTTGGAAATTTTGGGGGGGGACTTCTGTTGAAATTGAGAACAGATACAGAAGCTATGACAATGGTAGAAGATAAAGAAAAGAATGTATGTAATTAGTAAAAATGTCCATAAAACAAGAGTCTAATAACCTCTTGAAATGCATCTTGAGTTTTTGGACAGAATATAAATTTCTGTTCTAGAATCTGCAGTCAAAGGGTGAAGGTGACCAAGCGCGCTTTTTTGGGTAGCAGGTGGAATTGTGCATAAGTCCTGCATCCTAATGGCTTCGCAACTTTATTTTGAAAGGCTCTTTCAGTGTTATATTCATTGTAATTTTAATTTTAACACCCATGGAATAAAGGAAAGTGTATCTTTAGGAGAATGTTGGTGTGTGATGTGTCAGTTGCCCTCTGTCAATGGCCTTGCCTTCAACATTGAGACTGATGGCCAGGCCCTGTGTTTCCCTCCTGTTCACACTCCACCTCTGCCCAACATGAGGCATTTGCAGGATATTTCATCTAAGGTTGATATTCTAAGAGCAAACATGTTACTCAAGATTCACCCAGAGCCACTCAGCTTTAGTTATATATATATAGTTTTATATATATGTGTGTGTGTGTGTGTGTGTGTGTGTGTATATATATAAAATCTTCCCAAAATCTGAGTTTGGGAAGATAAAATGGACCTGTTGAGATATAATCATAATTTATTCTACAAATTTTGTAAAGATAGTTGGTGATGTTCATGAAAATATTTGAGGCCAAAGAACTCTAATGCCCTGACACCAGGTAGGATTTATGACGTCTGATTTATGAAGTCTGCAGAATGACCTGGGCTTCTAGGTTTTTAGAATCTGGGGAATTCTAATGTGCTGAAGAGGTAAGAACTATGGTATGCAACCCTTCAGATTAACTAAACAGAATATTACTCTATAAAATTTGTGTTATAGATATAAGAAAAGACATAGGTATATAAAAGTATACATACATAAATGTATATTATGAGTTTATGTGTATGTATACACAAATAATATACATTTTATTTATGTGAAAGTATACATCTATAAAAAATATAAATATGTTATAGATGTATGCCTTATTTTTACTACATGATAATGTTTATAATAATGTTTTGACATTAGAATGCCATATTTTCCAGTCAATAAAATCACCTTATAAACAGGACTAGGAACTATGTTTCAAACTTATGTAGTAAACAGAGCCACCAAAAATAATTGCAAAATATGCACATTCTGAGAGCCGGGCGTGGTGGCACATGCTTGTAATACCAGCATTTGGGAGGCTGAGACTGGAGGATATGAGTTCGCGGCCAGCCTCAGCTACCTAGTGAGGCACTCCGCAACTTAGTGAGACCCTATTTCAAAATAAAGAATAAAAAATAGGGCTGGGGGTGTAGCTCGAAGGTAGGATGCCCTTGAGATCAATCCCCAGTATAGAAAAAAAAAAAAACCCCAAAACACACACACACACACACACACACACACACACACACACACACACACATTCCTGGGTCTCAGAAGCAAGACCAGAACAGTCTTGTACAGAACTGTGTGATTAATGTCTGTTAATGAGATTCATGAATGGAAAGAAAAAATATGAACCTAAAACATACCGTTGTCAATTTCAGAACTCCATTCGATTAGGCAAAATACTTCCTGCCCCTCATCATTCATGTGTCAGGTAATAGTGCTTTATCAGGTGAACCTGACATGGCTCTTTGCTTTTTAGTTTTCTGAGTTACAATTCTTTTATAAAACAAATGGATACTCTTCTATCAACTCTTGGTTTTCAATTTTGCTTTTAAGCAGAGTATTATAACTTTCCAGTTTAAAACCCACTAAACCCATTATTCTTGAAGAAAAATAGAGAAGTAATAAAATAGCTTTGTGCAAAGTGACTAGAGTTTACAAAGCCCCTTACTTGTAATATTTAATTAATCTTTATACTATCACACTTCATAAGTAGTGAAACAAGGCATGGGTTCTTTGTTCATAGTGCATTCATTGGCAGTAGAGATCATTGAATAACATTTGTAAAAATAAAACTTATTAAAGATTCAAAATGTCCACTTATAAGAAAACTTGGGTATTTTAATTTTTATTTGTATACTTTGATTTTAATTTTCATTTTTCTTCATATATTTACAAGGAATGATTTCATATATAAAAACAGAAGATGCATCAAAAATAAATAATAATTCATCAACTACATTAAGAAGTAAAGCACTGATTGTACAATTCCATTTTTATGAAACATGCAGAAAGGCTAACATAACTGAGAAAAGTAGATTGGTCGTTTTCTGGGACTGCAGGTGGCAATGGAGGCAACTTGTAGCTGGGCACAGTTGCTTTTTAGGGTATCTTTTCCTGGGAGAAACTTAGAAGAGGGAAGTCAATGGTCCAGACTATATAGCCTTACCACTGCCCTTGGCCTTAGGACCACAGCTAGCACTCAGTCTCTCCCTTCTTTGCTATCCATGCTACATTCTCATTACTTAACCTTGCAACTCTGCTGGTTTGGCAGGCAAAGAGGGTGACATTCCCAGACCTCATCTCTGAGGGAATTAAGCATGGACAGCAACTCCTTTCCAGCCTCCTCTTGCAACTTGCCCATGTATCCTTCCAAAGGGGCCAGGGAGTACCCAAAGGCACCAGACTAATCACTTGAGTTCCAGACATATGTTTCCTGCTCTCACTAGGTAACAGCAGATTTATCTCCTTCTGACAACCAGGGCCAATAATCCCAGTTAGGATGGTGACTCTTGCCTTGCCTGCTGTGTCTTAATAAAGCACTCAGGTGGCAGCCGTGGCTTTCAGTTTAGTGGGATTCTTGCTGTGTGCCTTGGCAGAAATATTCTCTACTCTGCGGGGCTCAGAGTTTCAGGCGTGAGGAACACAAATTCCCACTGAATCAGTAGGGCCAGTCCTGCTTCCCAACCCTTCAGCTCCCCGACACATTTATTTTCCTTACTGAGAACACAGCATCACATGAAGTCATTTGTCTCAGCTGTGTACTGCCTTCTGGAGGAGGGCAAGCTCTCTTTGTAAGTTGTTACCTCTGAAGTAATGCTTCAGCCATCCCTCCAGTGGTCTACTTCTGCTCTCACAGGCAGGTAGTTTCTGGGTGGAGCACCATAGAATATGACCAGGGAATCCCATGGTGATAGGCCCGTTCCTGCATCTCCTTGGATCGCTGTAAAGCGAGTCCGTTGGTTGTTTGATGTGAGGTTATGATGGATCTAGTGTGGGTACAGCCATTCTCTTTACAACCTTGGCTAGGGATGCTATCAAGAAAGTCAACACATATCCAGAGTACGTGTCCATTCTTGTCAGAATGAATTGCTTGGTCTTCCAGAGTAGAAGTGGCCCAATGAAATCAACTTGTTACCAGGCAAATGGCCTGCTGGTTTTCTCCAGGAATGAGGCCACATCAGGACTCAAGGTTGTTCTCTATCACTGGCATGTTAGACACGTGGGCAGTGGTATGTAGATTAGTCTTGCTAAGAGGGAGCCTGTGACCTATCAGTAGCCCTTGTCCCTGCCACATGGCCACTTCATTCACCTGCCCACCTCGCTTGCTACCTTGCTACCAGAGTGGCTGATGACAGATATGGAGATGGTACACAGAATACAGTATTCCTGGCTATTAGACACTCCACAGATGAGGAAGAAAATTTTTTCTTTGCTTATAGAGGGGAAGGAGAAAGCTGTCCCCCTCACCTCCCGAGTCTTCTTGGAAAGGCAATGAGTATGGGTATTAGTTTCAATCCTTTTGGTATTTAAACAAAATCCCAAATTCAGATATCCCTGTGTGCCTTGGCATTTATGACCCAGAGATTGCCTCAAAGTCCTGGAGTTTTGTTCTTCCTGAGATATAAATAAGTAGGAAAATAATGTTCCAGTACCCTTGACACTCTTGGACAGGAAATAATGAGAGCCCTTGTCTGGGCTACAGTGATTTGGCATTTTCAGGGACATAGGAGAAATTTGATTATATTTTTGGATCAGATCAAATAACTAAAAGAAAAATGGGCACAGAGCTTGTTATGGTGTGTAGAGTCTCAGAAAACTGGGTGCCTCACAGCTATTTCCTCCAGGGAAGTTTCATTTCCCCACAGGTCTGTGCAATTATAGCTGATGGGGATACTTACAAGACCATCACCAAAATCAAAACAGAACAGATCATCATGCCAAGGTTTTCTAGTGCTGCCACCAGTTTATAGACACACTAGTGATTCCTCCCACTTTCTTCTTCTTCTTCCAGATTTTTTAAAACTCTGTCCAGTGGACTACTTGAACATTTTTAATAGTTCTTTTCTTAAAATTTTAGTTGTAGTGTTTTTGAGTATGTCGCTTTTGTATAGTTTTCTAAGTGTTTGTTGTGTTACATGTGCATTGGTATCAGAATATACTGGTATCAGTGTCTTTACCTTTTAGATTGAATGAGGTGTAGAAAATTACTTCTATTTGGGTTCCTTTGTTTTCTCTATTTAGAAAGATGTAATTATATCCTAAACATTTCCTCTACATACAATGGGCACTCTGCCAAATGGCATTATAATTGTTGCTTCAATAATCAAATGGGCAGTCATTTATCTGAGAATGTTTTTATTTCCTTTTCATTTCCGAAGGCTATTTTCATCAAATAATAGAATTGGTGGTTGATAGTTTTTTTCCTTCCTGTACTTGAAATGTGTTACACCACTTCCTGCCTGTCTCTGTGCCTTCAGATGATAAATTCATTGTTTGTATGAATTAGAGTTTTTTCTGATTGAAATACGTTCTTTCTCTCTGGTTACACTCAAGAGCTTTTGGTGTCTTCTGTTTCCAGAAGTTTCATTATGATGCGGCTTGGAGTCAGTTTCTTTGAGTGGATCCTGCTGGGGATTTGCTCAGTTTCCTGGATTTATGTCTTGTGTCCTATTTAGATTCTCAGTCATTATTTCTTTGAATATTTTTTCAACCTTATTCTTCTTTTCCTCTCTCTAGGCTCCAGTGATATGAATGCTAGATCTTTTATCTGTTGTTCCACAGGTCTCATGTACTCTGTTTACTTACTTTTCTGTTATGTGATTTCCGTAATTCCTAACATTGCATCTTCAAGTTCACTGACTCATTTCTCTGTCATATTCATTCTGCTATTGAGTCCACCCAAGTTTTTTGTTGTTGTCATTGGAATTTTAACTCTATAACACCCATTTGGCTCTTTTAATATCATATATGTCTTTGGACACATTTTAAAATGTTTTTTTCTTTTTCCTCAGAATATTTGTATTTGTTTTTAGGAGGGATGTTTAAGAACCCTTGCCAGATAATTTCAACATCTTGTTTATCAGAGTGTTGGCTTTTTTTCTTAACTTTTCTCATTGGAGTTGCTATTTTGGTATGACAGATAAATTTTCATTGTATGCTGAACATTTTGAATATTTTGCTTTCAGTCTCTGTGCTCTGTTTTGATCTATTTTAGCAGGCAGAAACCTTGTTTGGGTTTAGAGCATAGGTCCTGGCCTATGCCATGAGTTATGATTCCCTTGAAAATTTAGTGGTTAGTGGCTGCAGCACTCTTCTGGTCTGCTTTATTTAACCAATGCAGCTGGGGCTCCTGCCTGGTCACTATCAGCACCACCTATGTTACTGGAGTGTGAATTCTGGCTGCTGATGCTTCTGGGTGAGATAGAGATGCCAGGCCACAGGGGGTAGACAGCTGTTCTCCTGGCTTCTCTGCCAGTGCTGCCTGCAGGGATAGAATGCATTTTCCCTGGTTGCCTGGTATTTCTAGTAGAGGATTGGAGACACTTCTGTTGACATGATCTCAACAGTCTTCAATAGGTTTTTATTTATTTATTTATTTTTCTATCTAGTATGAAAAGATTCTTCAGATTCCTCTTGACAGTTTTTACCACAGACTGCTGGAATCAGCTATTTCCTCTATAGGGTTCTGATTTATCTTAGTTGAACTTGGCAATTAGTAGGTAATCTGCATATAAAGCTAATGTTCACTTATCCAATGCACAGAGCTTCATCATTTGAATGTGTTAAGCAACAGGGGCTAAGCACTTTTCCCAACCTCACAGATTAATTTGTTGCTTTTTTAAAAATTCATTTCCACATACCCATACTCTACCTTTTGTAAAACCACTCATCCTTAAGATTCTTTGTTTAATGTCTATTTTCCTTGCTTGATGCAATTATGGGTGGATTCTATAATCCTGATGAGTACCTGTGTGACATGTATCAGCTCCCTCTTCATTTCCATTTTGGACATTGGATTGTTGACTCTACAATATCCAGTTCTTCCTTATATCCAAATAACATGGATTCTTTACCAGTTATTTTCAACCCTCGATACATATTAGAATGATCTGAGGGACATTTTGAAAAATAATGATATTGGATCCTATTTCCATAGATTCTGAATCAATTACTCTAATACTTTTCAAAAGCTTCCTAGCTGTCTCTAATGAATATCCAGAATTGAGAGCCAGTGTTTTAGATAAAGGACCCTTTCTATGACTAAGGATGCAATCCAGAGTAGCTCCAAGCACTTGAACTACATTTTCTAGAGTCCCCAAATTGGAATTTGTGTAAACAGGTCAAACTGAGTACAGTCAGCCCTCCTATCTGCCAGTTCTACATCCACAGATCCAACTAACCGTGGGGGAAAATGTATTTGTACTACATGTATATAGACTTTTTTATTGTCACTATTTCATCAAAAACACAATATGTCAACTATTTGCATAGCATCTACATTACATTACATATGATACATAAGCAGGAGATAATTTAAAGCATATGTGGAGCTGGGTGTGGTAGGGCATGCTTGTTATCCCAGTATTTGGGAGGCTGAGACAGGAAGATTGTAGGTTCATGGCCAGCCTCAGCAACTTACAGAAGTCATCCACAAGTTAGTGAGACCCTGTTTCAAAATAAGCAAAAAAGAGCTAGGGGTATAGCTCAGATGTAGAATGCCCCTGGATTCAATCCCCAGTAAACATACACACACACACACACACACACACACACACACACACACACACACACACACACACACAAATGTATAAGCAAATACCACGCCGTTATATATAAAGGACTGTGTCATGATGGGTTTTGGTATTCATGGCAACATGGGAGGGAGGTCCTGGAATTAATCACTCCTTATCTCCCAGCTCCTCCTGGCTTTCTTATATGTGTTAGTGGGCTCACATTCTAAGAGGTTTGAATGTTTGGAGTCTGCTTCCTGAATCTTCTAGAGAATCTGCTTCTTCTCTCTCCAATCCATGGCCATGGCCATAGCTCTTCTATCTTCTATCCTTTTTATCATTGTCTTCAAATTAGTATTCCATTTCTATTTTCTTCCTTTTTTATTACTATATTTTTGTAGAGACAATTTCATGCATTTTCTCAAATTTCTCCACTTGGCATTTGAAGTTATTAAAAGGAAGCGCATACTATGACTGAGGAAAAGGGAAGATAAAGGGAAACTTGGGGGGATGCTGGATGTTGAATATAATCAGAGGTTCAATTTAGCAATACTAAGATAAGTTATGGTGACTCAGACTATTACAAAAAAAAAAAAAGAAGCTTATCAGAAGATTTATGTACTCCAACTCCAGGAGTCAGCAACCAAAATGCCAGCAAACTGATTGCAAGAAAACTAGTTTGAAATGACTTTCTAATTCCTTTACTGAATTGTGGTGCTCTTTCTGATTCTGCACCTGACCCATGCTCCTCTGCACTTTGCAAGACTTTCTTGTCCTTCAAGTTCCATTTCAAAATCAGCTCTTCCTGGAGGCCTTCCATACTCTCCTAATTTAAATGATCTTTCTTCTCTACACTTCATCCATTATACCCCATTTGTTCCCTTCATCAATAATTATTACTTTTTGCAGATAACTTGTTACTGTCTTTCTCCCCTTAGCCCCTATCTGTGCATGGATGTTACTGTCAACATTATTTACGTTATGATGTGAGACTATAATGCACTAATAAAAGCACATTATTAAAAATAAACTAGAATGCAAACTTCACATGAATAAGGACCTTGACATTTTTGTTTTTATATGTGTATTCAATTCTTAGCACATGGCAGGTGTTTAGAAAAATCTGTTGAATAATAAATGGATGAAACTCATATAGAAAAAAAAGAACAATATTTTAGGGGTATAGAGATCTTAGATGACTCAAGTTGGGCTGAGAGGTAGATGTTCCAGAGTTGACTAGGGCAGCAATTTTAAGAAGGATCCTATTGGATAACTTGGAGTTGTTTAACACCTTACATTTTTGCCAACTAACTAGACAAGGTGAAAGGTATGTTAATAGCAAGCCTTTATTGTATAAGAAAGTGGTATCAGTAATCAGCTGGGAAAGTGATGGGGATCTGGATGGGAAAACTTCAAGTCAGAGTAGACACTAAATTTGAGATGTTGGGATAATTCAAATAGTTTCTGTAATGAACAAGTAATGAAGTGTGTTTAGGTTGACCAGGGGTGTGTGTGTGGGGGGAATGTTGACCAACATGGATGTTAAATTTCAAGCCAGAAAGATGACTTAAAGATCATTTATAGGAATTTATATAATTTAAAGAAAATGATTTGAGACCAAGAAATGTTAATTTCAGCTAGGATGAAAAAACAGAACTGAAGGCAGCATCTCCTAACTCCTGTACTGAAGATGATCAAAGAAAGAAAGTAGTCTACAGTACACTCTATGAGACATCAATATGAAAATTTTCTTTTACTTTAGATTTCATTTTTCAAATGGTTTAAATCTTCTTTACCTTAAATTAGAAGACAGAATGAACTAAAATTATTTTTTGCTGTTTTTTCTTTGCCCTTTTGTTTTTATCCACATTTCTAAATAATTGTGATGTCATAATTGTTTAGTTTATAATAGGAATAAAAAGATTAGGAGGCAGGACCAAATGTGTGCAAGGCCCTAATCAGGTATTTTTATTTTATGTTATGTTTTATACCTCTAGTTTTAAAATCATAATTTCTGAGTCTTCAAAGTTTTCTTTGACAAATGAAATGTGGGAAATATTTGCTGAATATGTTGTTGTTTAATGGAAATCTTACTGTATATACTAAAATAAAATGAAAAGGAAGTTGTTATAAAATAGAAGCCTTTGTAGGCTAGAGTTTTTTCTAAGGGCTAAATTTGGACTTAATGTTGATTTAGAGAAATTAGATTGTGGCACATCCATTGTGTGTATTTGAGCTCCATGAACATGAACAAATGTATTTGGGACGGCAGTGGACTTGTGTGGGTTCAGCCCTCATTGTTCCCTGCACTTAAGTCACAGCTTACATTTTATGCCGATGGCCATCAATGCCTGGGTTGTTTTAACCTACATAGAGCAATGTGGTTTGCAGTAGCTTTTGACCTTGATGCTTTCAAATTTCGTATTAATCTTGATTGGTATCAGCACTATTTGCAGGAACCCTCCCTCCCATAAGCAACATATACATTTATGAACTTTAAAGGCCAACTTTGGTTCATTCTCAATTTTAAAAATGTATTTTAAATCTCCTATCCTATTTATAACTCTTTAAGAATTTTTGATGTTTTTTCAATGAAATGATCTGAAATACACGTGGCAATTAAACTAGAGAAAAATTTTGCTGACTTTTCCAAGTCTACAGACCTCTAACGGAGTTTCCTCTTTCTATTTCTCACTCTTAGCACAAAGTACTCATGGCAGGTGAAATTGCCCCCATACCCAATATAAATAATGAGGTAAAAGTTACATATCCACTTCTAATTAAACTCCTGGTCATATGTAGAGTACAATTGGGGTACATGCAGAGTAGCCTGAAATTTCTGTTGAATTGTGTCATTGAAAAGCAAAATAAAACAAATATGATTTATAGGTCAACGTACTTTAAAATAGGATCCCACTTTCTTCATCTCTAATGTAGAATCTGTGCTGACAACTAGTTGAATACAAGATTCAAAGTCAAAATGATTTCCCAAATAGTTAGATATGTTTGTCACAGTTTTCTCAGTTGGAGAGCTATATTTATTGTTCTACATCACTAAGCCTTTTAAGGGGTTTCTACCACATAACCTTTTATGCCTCATATAATTTATCCCCATCTGGGAAAATGAGGCCCACGGAGGTTATGTGACTTGGCTAAGACCATGCGATTGTCAAAGCCATATATATATATATATATATATATATATATATATATATATATATATATATCCATATATCTTTATAGTCCTTCTCTAACTACTATCTACCAATTAATGCTGTAATTCCCTAAACAGGTTTCCAAAAAGAGTGTAATCAAAATCTAGACATAAGCCGGGCATGGTGGCACATGCTTGTAATTCCTAGTGAGGCACTCCGCAACTTAGTGAGACTCTGTTTCAAAATAAAGAATAAAAAATAGGGCTGGGGGTATAGGGGGTATAGCTCTGAGCTAGAATGCCCCTGAGTTCAATCCCCACTACCGAAAAAAAATTACCTACTGCCTTAAATTCTATCATTAGATCTCATCCTGGTTTGTGTGTTTAACTGCAAATTCTGTATCACAATTTAATAACTCAACACTCTTTGGCTCCAAAATACATCATTCAGTACTTCTTGTAGATAGGTAACCATATGCTTTCAACTAAAAATCCAAACAGCATCACCATACTCTTTGATTTTACAAAATGAGAATAATAGTAGATGGCTCTTTTCACTATTTTGGAGCTCTTCTTCAGGCAATTGTACTAAAAAAATGTAGAAATCATCATAATTTTCCTGAGCTTCCCAAGTCTCTCTCAAGGGTGTCTATGTTAGAATAATACTAAGAACCAAATTTAAACTCTCTCACACAATATTTAAAATGAAGAAAACATGCAGAGGTTTCAGTATTGATATTCCAGTATTTCCCTTTTTCTGGCTCCTAATAATTTCTCCTACAGTACATTTGTGATAAAGCAAAAATTCAGGCTCATTATGGCCATATGGAAGAATTTCTGCAATGGCAGAAAATTGATGTGAAATTTTCCTACTCTAACTGGTTATTTCCTTCATTCCTTCTTAAGCACATTCTAGGTCTTCCACCCTAAATACATCTAAAGACACTAATCTTATAATTAAGGCGTAAGGGTCCGAAGTTCTGAGAGTAAATACATTTTTTTCTTTTAAATATTCCTTGAAGAGTTAGGTGAGAGCTATGGAGTGCTTACTTGGAGCATAAGGAAAACCAGTTTGTGATTGACTGTAATGTTTTACATCAACAACCATCAAACAGCTACTTAAGGTTTTAAATATACATATCTTCTTTTTGTTAATGCAATGGGTAGTTTGCCATTTGTTGATTTCTTGGATTCAAAGGAAGGTCTAGAACATCTTTTCCATGAATGAGAACTTTACTAAAAAAAAAAAAAAAAAAAAGAGCCGGGCGTGGTGGCGCACGCTTGTAATCCCAGCATTCGGGAGGCTGAGACCGGAGGATCCGGGTTCGCGGCCAGCCTCAGCTACCTAGTGAGGCACTCCGCAACTTAGTGAGACTCGGTTTCAAAATAAAGAATAAAAAATAGGGCTGGGGGTATAGCTCGGAGGTAGAATGCCCCT
>PVLC010013676.1:0-23088 GCA_004027655.1 Graphiurus murinus | reverse complement strand
TTTTTTTTTTTTTTTGGTACAGGGGATCAAACCCAGACTCATTCTAACTCTGAGTTACATCACCAGCCCTGTTTTATTTATTTTTTAAATTTTGAAACAGAGTATCCTAGGTTGATGAGAGTCTTACTACTTGCTGAGGCTGTCTTTGAACCTGCAATCCTCCTATCTCAGTCTCCCAAATACTGGAATTACAGGTCTGTGCCACTATGCCTGACTGAGAACTTGAATTTTAATGTGAGATATGTTACCTTATATTGCCCCAAGACTCATGTGAGGTACAATATTTTCACTTGGCATTTGCATAGCCTCAGTAATGAAATGGCCTAGTTCAGTTCCATTGCATAATTGTCTTCAAGCACCATTTACATTTATTATAATAGGGGGCCCCAAAAAGCCAAAACTAGACAATGATATCCTGAATTGCACCAGCACAATTTAATACAATACGATTACATTTAAAACATTTACATGTATAGCTGCAAATCTACTTATTTTAAGCATAACTTTATATAATATTTTGACAGACAAAAATATATGTTTCGGAACAATTATATGCATCTGTCTGTTCAGTAGCAAACTTACAATAAATTATACATCATAGCAAACTTATAATAAATTATACATTATACCAGAGTAAAATTTTTTAAAGGAAAAAGTCATAATTTATGTTTAAAATATAATGCTAATGTATTATTTCCAAATAAAAAAGCCAGTAGCCATTAATATTAAATTTACTTATTTCAAGCTTACATTCATTTGATATTCACTTAAAATTCATTACTTTGTAAATATAGCAATGAAATTGGATTTTGACACTGAATATTTGGAAAGCTTATGTTTGACTTATCAGTCTGGTGACAAACTTGATGTTTTGAATATATGGGGGGAAAACATTAAAATTACCCAAGAAACATGTTATAGTCATTGCATATGAAAATAAAATATCTGTTTACTTCTTATGCTTTACACACAGGTATTGCCTCCGAAGGTTAATACAGCCTGTGTACAAAGAGTTTCAGTTATTTTATTTTCATTGAGGATGGAGTTTGAAAATCAGGTTCACCAAATGAAGCTGGAGGAAGTTAATACCATCTGCATTACCCATGATGACAAGACAGAGCAGGTCTTCTACAGTTTACAGCTTTGCTCTTTCCTTGGAAATCTAAGTGGAGTTCATGCATGCATGTGCCTATAGATAAAGACCTTGAGATTGTTTGGACTCTTTGTACTTACTGAAATCATTTTGGCACATTTACTTGCTGATCTAATAACAAATTAGTTTTCCACACATCTAGTGTGAGATTTGATAGGAAGTGAAATAAAGTGCATTATTGATTAGATTAAGTTATTTATCTAGCTTTGATAGTTTGGGTAGGGCAAATGCCCCCTATACATGTCAATATTGCTACAAAATGAATTAAATGGAAGAAATTTTTTACGATTAACATTTATTTTCACCAGATTTAAGTGTGATTATTTGTCTGGACAACTGTTGTCCGAGAAAATTGTAAAATGCAATATCTGTAAAGAGACTATGCTCCTTTCTACAGTGTGGGTGATGTGCTTTATGATGCACATAAGGGAAGCATGTGAATCAAGGAGCTGAGGCAGAAACTGAGGGTGACGCTGTGGATAGAAGTCAGTATTCCTGCAGTGCTCTGGGAACCATGGTATTCCCAAAACACCATGTTTGCCAGAAACTGTAGTCCCCATCAGTTGGTGACTTTTACATGTCAAATGTTCTCATCTCTGCGTTGTCCTGGGTTTTCTTTAGTTGATTTCCTTTCTCTGGCTCTTTTCTCAATCCATGTCTGAGAATCTTGGACTGCTGTACTTACAGGTTCCAAAAATATGCCTTTGCAAGTATTCCACAGTACTGAGTTGATTCGGAACAAATTGATGAACAAAAGGAATTCTATTTTCATCTATGTATGTTTCATGTTTGTTAGAGATTCTGAATGTAATATGAAAACTTTCAGTGTTTTGATAAAGCACTGAAAATGTAGGCCATTACAGCATGTAAAAACTTAATTTCACATTTTCAAAATTATCTTGGAATTTAATTCGTATTTTGAAACAAAGAAATGCATTATTTAATATTTTGAGATAATTCCAATGAAAACCTATTTAAAGAAATTCTAAGGTCAGGAACACAACTTATATACTTAATGCTGAATACTGAGTTAATGTCATTTTGTTTATGAATCACAAAAAAGAAATTTTCTTTTTTTTTTTTTTTTTGAAAAAGTGCTTTAGTTTCTATAATTCAGACTGGCTTTCTTTACTGGGTTAAATCCCCATACAGTTATTTAACCATCAATTCATTCTGACTTTGTCAATACAGCTTCAGTTAGTTCTATGTGTGACTGGTAGGAAAGAATTTAAAATCCTATAATGGATATAAACCATTACATAAATATATATATGTGTGTATACACACATATTTTTTAAACTCCAGAAAAGGAGCAAAATAATATTTAATGACTGATCTCATGAAACCTATGTACACACCAAATGTTGAAATTGATGGCTTTTTCCCTTTAGACCTTATTTTTAGGTTCTGCTTTCTGCCATATTTTAAAATTCAATATATATGTTCTGTGATGGTGATTTGTCCAGTTCCTAAAACTGACGCATGTAAAAAAAGTGACATAGAGCAGATCCCTCTAGTTGATGCTATTAATGAATATCCATCAATGAATGGAGTTTGTTTTTTCTAGTTTTAGCATAAGAGGGTGCTTAGCTAACTGCTGGTAACAAACATCAAATGAAATACATGTTAATTTAGCAGTCTGTCTCTCATAGCCCATCATCGATGCTATGTAGCTACTGCTCCTTACATCTGGCTCAATTCACTTCTGATACCGATTTAGATGGTAAGCCAAGATACCTATTTCCTTGTATCATGCAGCAAAACTTTATATACCTCAGCTGAAGAGAAAATTCTACTGTTCTTCCAATCACTTTTTGATCATCTGTCTTGATTTATTGCTATAAGGTTGCCTAATAATCTTTCCATGCTCTGGGCACACTTATCTGTGCATATGGTAGCTCTGGGCATACTCAAAGGATCCCAGTGTTCTTTTACAAAATGGGCTCTTCTTTCTTATCACCTTGCACATAAAAATCGCCATTATGCAATGATTTTTGTATGTTTGCTTTGCCTGTGCTAAAAATTACTTAAAAAATGGCAGATCACAGGCTGGGGATGTAGCTCAGTGGTAGAGTATTTGTCTAGCATGTGCAAAGCCCTGGGTTAGATCTCTTACACTGCAAAAACAAACAAACAAACAAAAACAAATAAACAAAATAAAACAAGAATAATAGATTGCCCCATTCAGCAAATGTTCTAATTTAAACCCAGAAAGAAGATGTTATTCATCAAATCAAGAAAAACTAGCTGGTTAACTCATTACACCATTCATTTGAGTTATTCTCATAGCCTCAGTGTGATAAAGTGGCTTACCAGTACATTAGCCAATAAAGTTCGGATCAAGACTATACTATTTTCTTTTTCTTAGGCTCTTTCATATATACATCCTTTTATCATAAAAAAGATAAATAATCTTTTCTTCCTTTGGGACTTTGTTTTTATATTCCTAACAAAACTAGCATCAAAACTGCTATGGGTGAGAAATAAAGATGTTGCTTTTCTGGTGCTTCCTTCTAGTTTGGTGAGTATTTGTGCAATTGCATCTTATTTTTCCTAAACTCCTCCTTTGGGACATATTTTTACTTTTTGCAAGGATTCTTGTTCTAAACATTGTTTCTATATTCGATTTGTGTTTTATGTGCTGCAAACCATCTTCCCAGGACTGCCTTACTAGAGTGCTCTGTTTGCAAAACACAGTATCGTATTTAGATGGGGTCACTGTAAATTATCTTCAGTCCCAGACCCTTCTGGGCTGGAATCCACGTCAAGGAGGGCCTCTTTATTAGTGAAAGTTGAGCTGAGAGCTATGCTCTGCCGAGGCTTCACAGGTGCAAGTTCATCTAATTTAATATTTTCGTTTTTGACCAGAATCGTCTTATCCATGTTTTCTTCACTGTGTCTTGCGACCACAGCATCAAATACATCTAATTTTGGTGGCAAGGTTCCACTTTCAAATAGGTATTTGGTTAGATAAGAGACACCAATGTTGACTAAGAATGAGGTAACCATGGAAAGTGTTTTAAATGGGAATCTCTGATTGTATATCCCATTCTTATCAGAGTAATAACCAGGGTAGAGGATCAAGGGCTGCAGGTACAGGTATGGCTCCCCTCCGGTTATTCTCAAGAAAAGCCCAGAAACATAACCTGCTGCAGCCCCATACGTGTTGGTCCCCTTGACGAAGAGCACACAGAGGAGCTGTGGGAAGATGATGATGTAAACAAGGTCAGAGCTGAGGTACCACAGTCCATACACTGTCTTCGTCAGCAAGGCCATGGCTGTTGCTGAGGCTCCAAACACGAAAACTGTGATTCGCATGACCCAAACGATTTCTTTGTCTGATGCCTGTAAGAAATCCACACAGGGTCAGATTTGCATCCAACATGTTGGCTCATTTAGGCTAAGAATGGGATACATTTGTATACTGTGAAGCTGGTACAAAGAAGTCCCCTGGGTCAAATGGCTGAATCTATGGCGAACCCAACCTAACCTACAACACCAGAGGCCCACAGTTTGGGTAGGCCTCTCAGGAGGTTGTTTGCATGGGGCTTCTGTGCACCATATGCATGAAACTAGACCGTCCCAGCCTTTCTCAAATGCATGGGGGAGAGATAAGATAAGCTAATGTGGCATCATCTAGGGATAATAAGGCAAGGGGAGGTTTTGCTTATACATATTAGGGAATAGTTCTTGTATGGCACTGAGAAAGCTGGAACTATCCTTACTTTGTCTCTTTATAGGAACACTATCATCTTTATGGAGAACCATATTTTTTTTTTTTTTGGTGCATTAGAAAAGGGCTTTTCCAGGGCATTGACCTTGTTTAAAAAAGAAGAAGAAAACAACAACAACACTGACCAGTTTGCTAATTATGACCTAGAGAACCTATTGAGAGGCCACTTGTCTTTAATATGGAAGAAAGACTTTCAAGAGTATGGCCCTTGGGCCCTCAGGGACCACAATAGCATGCTATTCTATAACCACTTGATTCAGTAAGAAAAATCGAGAAGATATTTTATGACAAAGGTGGACTTGGGAGTTCAAATGAACTTACCATTTCTGACTTTCTCCAGGGTTCTTCAGTCTCCTAGTATATTTAATCAGACTAAATGTTTTGCTAAGATATTTTAGTCTGCATTACTCTTTCATCAGAAAGACAAGAAATTAAACTATAGCAGCAACATGACCAAATCTCTTGGAAATAGTTATATTGATTGTTCCCTTCAGTAGTAATGTGAATGATATCATGTATTGGTAATATGATTTAATTTCATTGTTATTTAAACTTGTATGTGTAATCAAAGTAAGGTAAAATTTTAAATTTTAACACACACACACACACACACACACACGCACACAGCATCCCTATTCAAAATGCTTGGGACCAGCAGTGTTTTGGATTTCAGGATTAAAAAATTATTCATAATATATTTCAGTTCTTAAAAATATATCCATATTATATATCTGCATATACATATGCATATATATGTAATATACTACTGTCCTAATAACCCCCTCCTCCACATATCCAGGTCTGTCTTCTGCTTGCAAGATAAACCTAATGTCTGTCTATCTATCTATCTATCTATCTATCTATCTTGGGGATGGGACCCAAATATAAAAAAGAAATTAATTTATGTTTCATATACATTTTATACACATAGCCTGAAATACAATATTTTTAATAATTGTGTGCATAAAGTTTCATAATGTGAAACTTCCTACTAGTAGCATCTGGTCAGTGCTCAAATATTTTCAGATTTCGGAGCACTTCAAATTTCACATTTTAGGATTAGGGATGCTCAATCTGTAATTCCACGTGCACAATAAATAGAGTGACAGCAGTAACAATAAAGAATTAGAATAAATTACAAATAAAAAATGGTCTTACGTTTTGTCTAAAGGAAAGCTGGTAGATGTTCCGAGCAAACATTGAACTTGCTGACAAGATGGACGAATCAGCTGATGACATAACAGCAGCAGAAACGGCACCAAGACCAAAGAAAGAAATGTACACAGGGCAGAGATACTGCAGAACGATCGGCAAAATCATGTCCGCTTCTTCCTTAGTCTTGGGATCTGGAAACCCATATGCAGTTTGGTTCCAGTCTGTTGAGTAGAAATAACAAGCGTAACAACCAAGAGCCATATGCTCTTGATCCATTGGGGGTCATGCTGTTTACTAGGTAGGGTTTTGAAACAAATTTAGAATCACATATGTTAGTCTACTTAGGTGGAAAGTCCATGTATCTATCACGTGGAAATGAGCTCTATGACCTGGTGTTTCTAACAGGGATTGGTTACAGTCTTATTCACACCACCTGCCTGAAACTTCACAATGAGATATAGATTCCTTTTCTGCAACATGGCATTGCATTATGTAGAATCATAGAAAACAAGTGAGTTCAACAGAATCATAGCATTTTTCTTTCAATCTCTTCCTCAGGGCCTTGTTACCTGTGTGTGAATGGATAAAGACAACAGTGGGGCTATTCTTACCCTCCACCATCCTGCATATAAGCCTTGTTTTAAAGTTACCTCAGCATCCTTTTATCCTAACTGAATTCCATCCTGTGTAAAATTTCACTTACAGGAAACAGGGAATATGCAAGATTAGACATACATCTTTTTATTGAATAAAAAGTATATTCATAAAGCTAAGACTTTCAGGAAGTTTTTGAACTTGGTAGAGTAAGATGGCTTGGAGCATAAGCTTATCTTTGAATATATAGCTTCTTTACTATTCAGTTCTAGCATGTGTTCAAGGACAGAAGGCACCTGTAAACATGCCTTACTATAGATTCTTTTTTCTTTTTTATTTGTGGAATCTCCTCAATGTCATGATGATAGTTACAATTAGAAGTAATTTCCTTCAGATCCTATCACTTCTTCTCCAATTTTCCATTACAGTTGATAAAATAATGCTTAGATGATGCCAACTCTAAAGCCTTAATTGAGATATTATGATACCAGAAATAACAAAGAATGTATGCCTATTCCAAGAAAAAAAATAGGAATTATGCTATTTTTGTCAATCTGTTATACTAATAATTCCCTCTGCCACACATCCAGATTTGTCTTCTGTTTATGAGATAAATCCTGTTTTTTCCCAAAAGCAGACACCGCAGATTACCTTTGTTAGTCATCTTTTTGTCTTCCTGAGTGTTTCTTTCTGTCCTGAACAAACAACTTGAATTGAAGGAGCATGCTATGAACCATGACTAGTCTTTTTAAAATTAAATAATCCAGCAAATAGCTCTCACTGAAAGTTGAAAGTCACTAAGTTGGCATCACCCTGAATCATCTTTACAAAACACAACAGGATGAAAGGTGAATTTTTTCTAATCTGCTTTAAATGCCTCTACCTAGGAAACTCCTTTGAATTTGGCTTAACATGATGCATTTTCTTTAAAAGCTTTAAAAAGATGTATTACAATCAAATTTAGAAGTCCTACATATGGATCTGAAGTATAGCAAATGCTGTACATGCCACTAATCTCTCTTGGGATCATTGATCTGAAGTTTATGCCTCTCTCAATTCATTAAAATTCTAATCCCCAAGATGATGAGATTAGGTATTCGGTTGGAGACACTGGGAGCTGATTAGGTCTTGAAAGCAAAGCCATCATGAGTGTGATTGGTGAGCTTATGAAAGAGCCCCAAGGGAGTTTGTTCGCCTCTTCCACCACATGAGGAACACAGGGGTGAGAAGTGATGAAGTCCAATCAAATAAAAGTGAGATTTTAGAAATATTCCACAGAGCAGGTAACAGGGAAACAAATATTCCATATTGCTGTTTTTCTTTTAACCATTTGGTTTCTTAGTTTATCTTAATCCATACATCTACACCTATTGATTGATTTCTTCAAGAAAGAAAGAAAAAAAATCCCATCTTAATTGAAAGTAGTTTCTACTTTCATTATCTAGAATCTCAAATTCCAAGTGGTCCTTGGGTGGTTCTTATTATAGCAGGTAAATTTCTCCTAAGCTAGTGGTTCTCAAGTTTGGCTTCACTCTGACTCTCTAAAAGGGATTTACAAAAACATTGGTGTCTGGCTTTGTCTTTGATGAGTGAAATAAATGCCCTGAGGTGGAGTAGGCTAGGGGATACCAGTGCACACCATGGTTCACAACCACTGCAGAGAGAAGGGCATACAAACAATTGATAATACACCAAAATTGGGGATGGGGAGTGGGTATACTCACAAAAGTTTTATCAATGGAGTGAGTAGTCAATATTGTGGAGCTTACTGAACTAGAATACAATTTGCTGAATGCTATAACAAGGGCCTATATGGGTCCATGAATGAGGAGAAATCTACTATGGAGGAGTAAGAGGGGAGTGGAACAGGTGGTGGGGAACGGGCAAATGACTGGCAACTATGACGAAGCCGCAAGAAATTTACCTGTTGATGCCCCGATGGCCCCAATGAGTATGGCTGGGAGAGCCATCACCAGGCACCCAAAAGCTGCCAAGAAGGACAACACTTGAGCATAGGTGGCTGAGGATGAAGACAGGACCCTCTGGAAGTAGGCTTGCCAAGGGATTCCACCCAGTATCTGCATGAAAATCCCAGGATTTAGAGTGAGTTAGACATAATTAATATATATTATGTTTTTAAGGAGGTTTAAAAGAATTGCATTTAGAGTCATCATAAATAGGAGTCTGGAGTACAGAAAATGCTTGACAGGCTAAAAATCCAAGCTGCTATGCTTGTGTTTGATGTAATATCACCCCCATCCTTCTGTTGAAATTCTAATCTGCAAGGTGAAGGAATTAGGTATTAGAAAGAGGCCTTTGGGAGTTGATCGGGTCATAAGGATGCAGCCGTCTTGAATATAATTGTTGCCCTTCTAAAAGAAGCTGAAGAGTCAGGTGTGATGGTGCAAGCCTGTAATTCCAGTACTTGGGAGCTTGAGACAGTAGGCTCAAGGGTTTTGTGGCCAGCCTCAGCAACTTAGCGAGAGCTACTGCAATTTAATGAGACCCTTTCAAAATAAGAAATAAAATAGGGTTAGGGATATTGCTTGAATGTAGAATGCCCCTGGTTTCAATCCCAAATACCACCCCCATCCCCCCCCCCAAAAAAAAGATGCTGAAGGATCATTCTTCCCCCTTCCACCGCATGGAGACATAGGAAGAAGGTCTCTTCTGTAACGGTTTGACCCTCACCAGACACTGAATCTGCCAGTATCTTGATCTTGGAATTATCATCCCCAAGAACTGTGAAAAATAAATTTTTGTTTATAAGCCATCCAGTTTATGGTAATTTTTTTAGAGCAGCCTAAGAGCAAACTAAGATTAATGTTGTCATTCTTTCAGTTACACAGAATTTCCTCAAAGAGGGGTTAGAAAGAGGAGGAAACTGGGGGAAAATTCACCAACTGCTGTGTACAGGTACGTCGCTCTCACTTTTTACTACATTATAATGTGAGACTATAAGACTATAATGCACCAATAACAGTATTAAAAAAGAATTTCCTCCAATTGGTTTTATTTGTAATTGCATGGGGTAATCGTTTCTTTTCCTCGATTTACTACTTTAAGCTGCTGTTAAGCTACCCAGAAGTCTTCAGTTTGTTCTCATCCAGAAGTTTCAGTGATAATAAGAAAAAATAGTCATGAATCTAAAAGTATGAAGTGAAATCTGAGTAAATACAACCTAATACATATTTATTTATAGAATCCTGTTCAATAGGTGACAGTGTAGTTGTTGTTGTAAGTATTCAAAAACAAGGAGTTCTTGCTCTGGAAATTCCTCTCTTCTGGAAGTCAATACATTATGGGGTTTTCCAAAGTGTAGTGTACAGAAGACACAAAAGAGTACTGTGGGACATCAAAGGGAGTATTAGCATTCATATTTACCTTACACCTCATATACCTATTTCTTACCTTACATCTAAGTGTTATATGGTTTTTAAGTTAAATGGCATATGTTAGTACAGTATCACCTCTTTACTAGGAAATTCTTTTTTTGTTTTTTTGTACTGGGAATTGAACTCAGGGGCATTCTACCTCTGAGCTACACGCCCAGCCCCATTTTTTATTCTTTATTTTGAAACAGGGTCTCACTAAGTTGCAGAATGCTCACTAGGTAGCTGAGACTGGCCGAGAACCCGGATCCTCTGGTCTTGGCCTCCCAAATGCTGCGATTACAAGCATGCACCACCATGCCCAGCTTACTAGGAAATTCTTTACTGGGAAAAATGCACTCACTTTGCATATTGAGGCCATACTAAAACTCAACAAAATGCTACAAACACAAAGTCATTAATTATTGTTAATCCTTTAAAGAGAAAACAGAGATAACCAATTTCCTCTTCATTTTAATATAAAACATAGTCTATTCCTTATATTGAAATAAATACAGTATTATTTTCATATTTAACCTAATTAGCAAAATCATAAGATCTGATAGGATTTTTGGTTTTCTTCTCTTCCTCAATCTGTGATCTGCCATGATGTCCTCCCTGCCTCCTCCCATCACCAATATCTTTGCCTCAAGATCCTGTCTCTTTCTGAACTGCCTCTGATGTCCGAGGGGTCCTCTCTTGGCTGAGAGACGCCACTGGTTCTAACTTAATCTCATGCACTCAGGGACGTTCAATGGCATCACTAATTACCTTACTCTGTAATTCAAGACTGAATGGCTTACTTATCTCAGAGTAAATTGGCTTTTAATGCCTTAATCCAAAATATAAATTAAAACTTTTAAATGGCTTGGGGAAGTCCCTAGGGTAGGGTCTGGGATTCCTTGACTTGTGTGATTCCATCACAATAGAAAGGTGAACACCACGTGTAATGACATGGATGCTACCACACTAAGACATCACCTACTGTCCACTCCGATGCTATCAGCTCTTACACTCAGGATGTGGCTCCAGATTTCCCAGAAAGTGTAGACAATTCAGAAATAGCCATGAGCCAGTAGGTAAAATTTTAAATGCAAATATGAAAATCTTGAAAATCCCTTCAATTTTAGAGACAACTAGACCATGTTCCTCAGGTCAGATAATCACTTACCAACAGCAAAAAACTATCAAGCCAAGTGTAGACTTCAAAGGATTCGATGGTCCCCAGCCAAGGCTCCTGGTATTTGGTATGCACAGCAGTGAAGCCAATGTCAGAGACCGCAGGATGTGACAGGGCAAAGGGAACACTGATCCACTGGAACAAACAGTGACACTGCAGTCTTAGTCTATGACTTTTAACTTCCTAGTACATGCAAGATTGCTACAACTAGTTTATTTTTTTTCTCATAGATGACATAGTTCAGTAGTTCCTCTCATTCAGACAGAGAAGGACCTGAAATCATGTAATCATGTTCTCCGTGGGATACCATGAAATACTGATTTAGAAAAACTAGAACAACTTCTGTGCTTGATTATACCATTTCAAATAAACTATAGGAGTAATCACCTGTAACCGTTGGGAAGAAAATGTTATATTTGAGACATGCGTGTGCGGGCATGTGCGAGTGTGCGCTGGCGCACAAGCGTAGACACACCCACATACACTTTAATATTATTTAATATTTTCAGTGCATTAGGGAAAGATATACACCCATTAAGATGACAAAGAAAGACATGATTGAACAATCTGTGGGTGAAACAAGCCTTCAAGGATGGGCTCAGTGCTAATAGGTAGAAGAAAAAGGAATCAAGGGAGAGGTGATCTAGAGGAAACATGGCAAAGAGTAAAGGAATACAGATGCTCCTGGACTTTTGATGGGGCTATATGATAATGAATTCATCATAAGTTGAAGACATTGTAAGTTAAAAAATGCATTTAATCCCCCTACAGACATCATGGCAGTACAGTGCACTGTTGAGGGTCCGTTGTCTCCTCACATGATGGTGTGTCTGACTTTGAGGCATGGCTTGCTGCCATTGCCCAAGATCAGAGGACCATATTACATAGTGCTGGCCAAGGTAAAGATCCCAAACCACAGTTCAAAATACAGTTTCTATTGAATTTGGTTCATTTCACACCATTGTAAAGCTGAAAAATCCCAAGTAGAACCATGGAAAGCCACGAATCACTTGCATATGTTTTGTGTGTGTGTGTGTGTGTGTGTGTGTGTGTGTGTGTGTGTCCACATCTGTTGGGTAACAAGTTCACTGGCATGGGGTGGCTTAGGGAAATGGGAGCAATAAAGGCAGATATGTGGAGGAAATATTGAATTTCAAGCTTTGTATCTATACACACACACACATACATACACACACACATACACACATACAAAGCTTGAAATTATATATTATGCAACTCAAAGAATTGCATAATAGAGGAATTAGAGGGTGAAAACATAGAGGAATTTCCTTTGAGTTTTGAAGTGACTTCAGTGGAATTTCCTCTGAATTTTAATATCACAGATGTGAAGAATAAGTTTAGAAGAAGGGAGTCATATGGGAGGGTGATAGGTATAGGTGGTCTCAGTGTCACCTGGATAGGCCTTAAGTCCAATAGAGACATTGGGAATGGAAAGATGCTGATATTGAAGAGACTGGTGGAAAAAGCCAACAGCTTTACATTAGGGAAAAAAGAGGTCAGAGTGAGGGAAAACTGAAAGGAATTTCACATTTTACTTCAAAAGTGATGATAAAATTCACTGAATCAGAGAATTTGAGAAGAGATGGTTTAGGGTTCAAGTTGATTAATTAAATAGGAATGCATATACAATCATAAAAGTTATAAAACAAAACACATTTGGCTTCTACTTAGTCAATTCAGTCACCCACACAACACATTCCTCATCAATTTAAGTACATTTTGTAGCAGAAGTACATTCTAACATATATTCCTACATATATTTGACCTACCATCTTTATACTTGCAGATTTGACTTATGCACCTGTGTGTTTTAAGTTCTGGGCTCATGCAAAGCAATGAAAAATCACATATATCATCAACAAATAGATTCATCCCCTGGGGTTGTGTTTCTTGGAATAACAAGTGCTTTGGTTATGAGAGCTGCCATTGACTAACTAACCTTGCCTCCGACATTCTGAAGAGAGATTTATGTCTGTGTCCTCTGCTTTATTTCTGGAAGTTTATGATGATGCTAAGTAAAAAAAAATCAGACTTTCTGCACCATCCACTTGATTTTAACAATTTAAAAAAAAAACTGTGAGTCTCTAAGCAAATTAAATATTCTCAAATTCAGTGAAAATATGAATGAATGACATTCCATAAGATGCAAATAGAATGTCTGGGAGAAAAAGAGGAAATACAGTCTTTGCTAGCGTATATATATTTATGGCTAAACTGTAAATGTGATTTAATTCTAAAATTTTCTCCAGGACATTATTGCTAGAAAGGTGAAAAAAAAGGGTATGAGATTCATACTTCATTTTTCATCTCTAATTTTCTAGTGGAAAAACTAAAATAGAGTAAAAAAAAACCCTTTTCATTATAAGAGAAATAAAGAATCAAGGGTACTTTGGCTCTCTTTCAGTATATGAGTCATAATCTGCAGTGTTGGCTTGCTCTGTCTGTGGCCTGTGCACAAGGGTTGTGACCCAGCATGATTTGCAACTGATCTAATGTATGTGTTTGATTAGATCATGTATGTGAACCTGGATGGCCCCAAGCAGAGTAGACACACCATTTCTTTTATACTTTTTTGATATGCTTTAGATGTTGGATATTATTTTATGCATAATTATAATGTCCAAGTTTTTAAGACATGAGTTTGCAAATAACCAACATTGACTAGAAGGTGTTTAAGACATGCAATGGTGCTTTTAATGTAAAACCAATAATATTTATAATTAATAATTATATAATTATTTCTACTTAGTACAATACACATATATTACCTAATATAATCTAGGACAAGAGTAAATAATAAATGTAATTCCTTATATAGTTAAGTCCTTTCTTTGTTGTTAGACCACAAACAGTGATGATTAATATTTGAAATCTATAGTTTTTCCAAAGGAAAATTTCTCTCTCCAATGAATAGCCTTAGGAATAAATGAAATAACATAAGGGCAGGATACAAAACACGTGCAGGTTACCATGAAAGCTTAACTTTTGTCAACTGTGAAGAAAGTGTGTTGCCATCAATTTTCAAAGGCACATAAGTTTCCATTAAATGTAGGCCTGTAGGAAGAAAAGACCTAGACCTTTCTAAGAATTTGACCGAGGGCACACTTTTCTGTCCAAATCCAATAAAATGTCTAGAGTTTTTGATCTAATCAATTCATAGAGATATTCAAAATTTCAAATAGTATGCAACTATGTATTACCCATGATGGAAAATAACATTTCTACTCTTTTATTTGTCAATCCCTGTGAATTAGTATAAAATACCATACTATGTTTTATTTTAAAAAAGGGAGAAAAAAGGCAAAACTGTGGGAGGCTCTACTTACCAGTCCTACAAAAATGCAAAAGAGCTGAACAACATCTGTGTATGCCACAGAGTAGAGACCACCCACCAGGGTGTACAGAGTGGCGATGAGGGCGGAGATGATTACAGAGGCATGAACGTTCACGTCAATGATCACGCTGATGGTGGCTCCTGAGAGAAAACAAACCAGCAAGTTCTGTGGTCAGGGTGCGAGAATGGACCCTGCTCTCTGAGCAAGGACATATTGAAAGATCAGTGACAGCAGATGTATTTCCCTGGGTCATATAAAATTGGATGATAACAGCTAATTTTTTTATATTAAGATGTTTATATCTTAGTAAGTTGAGTCTCTCCCCCCATATATATATATATATACATATAACTTTCTTAAATTGTGGTTTGCTAACTTATTTGAGAGACACCTGAAACTCATGATACGATTGCAGACTACCCTGGAATACTAATACATTTAGTTCCAGCCTAAGATTTTACAATAATTTCACCTACTACCTGAAACTCTAACTTAATTAAATATATGCAATATATTATTCACATTCGTAAGGAAAAGAAGGCTTTCTGAGAATCATGATTACTTATTCTCACATTGTACAATGAATATTCATCGGTTGTTTTGCACTCTGTCCTTTGCTAGCCTGTAATAGCTGACAAATTCTAGAAAGTGCCAAAAGATTGAGGTGAATTTGTAGGAGAAAATCATAAAATTGGCAAATTGTATCTATCGATTTTTTTTCTCTCTCAATATCGTGAAACATTGTTTTATTTTATTTTGCTGGCGAAACATACCAATCGTATTCCTAGTATATCAATATATTGAAAAACTCTAGCTTTCCGGGGCATTCTAGCCCCAGCCCTTTTTATTCTTTGCTTTGAAATATGGTCTTGCTATGTTGCTGAGAATCTCGCTATGTTGCTGAGGCTGTTCTCAAACCTGCAATTCTCCTGCCTCAGCCTCCCAAGTCTTGGGATTACATAGGTGGGTCACCATGTCTGGCTAGAACCATAGCTATAAATATTGTATTTCAAAGTAATTTTCATCATCAAATGTTCAAGTCCATCTTATAAATCAATTTTATGTTTCTTTTACTTTATGGCAGTGTTTATTGTTTTTGTTGTTGCCTATATTTCCACTGAAAATTTTATGTTTGGACTACTGTAATTCTTGAATTGATGGCTCCATAACTTACTGTTTTACAAGCTCTTTCTCCATTGTTCTCAAAACTATGTTGTTTATATTTCATAGTATTAAAAGCAGCAATGATAGTTGTGCTAGCATAGATGCAATAAATCTACTTTTTTAAAAGTAGACATGCTAATAATGTTCACAACATACCAGGGATGAAAAATCCATTTTCTCAAAGAGCGAGTCAAGATATTTTCATCTAAGATAGTAACACAAAATATTGTTTTGTGCTTTGGCTATGGCAATAATGCAGAACAACTCTTTTCAGTAAAAACTAATTTAAAAAAATCCAATTAGGAGCTGTAGGATAAAGAAAAAAGAAAAAAACCAGCCACTTATAAATAATTTCAGATAATCGACTGAGTTAGTATTGTATAGATATTGAACAGGTTATGTTTCCCCCTGAAATCCTTTTCTTCATGGTGGAACTTTAGCTGCAACTCTTTGCTATTTTTCTTTGGGGGTAGTTCTCCACTTTAATTAACATTTCCAAGTTTTTACCCCATGAGTTAAGAGAAGTTCAATTATGAAAGAAAGATCACTGGTCTGAGATTTGCTGTCCTTACAGATATCATTTGGTTGTATTTCAGTGTTCTTAGAGAAGTCCCTTTCCTCTTGATCATTATAAAGATCAAATTGAAATCTTATAAATATTTTTGAATAATTATATAAATGTTGGGGAGTAAAAAAAGTACTTCCAGATCTGCTGTGAAATATTTGTCTACTTATGCAGGTGTGAAAATAAATGTTATAAATATAGTTTAAATACATATATTATAAAACTGTTATTTATAAATATAGTATTAAAAGGTTATGAAAAAATGACTAATTTTGAGCTATTAGAAATATAAGTATACATTTCTTTAAACCTTTGTAATAATAGTGTTCATTTATAGCAAGCATGTGGAGAAGGCAAACAGGCCTGTCATGGCTGCATCAGCCCCGTTGTTAGATGGCAGTTAAACATGGTGTCAAAATGCTGCAGGCTTCAGGAAACTGATTGAGTAAACTGCAGAGTTGATCAGTGTGAGAGGATACAATCTATGAGGATGAAGATGTGAAAGAAGGCTTCCTGAGAACCTTTATAAGGGTAGGGTGTTTTGCATTGAATGAACACCATGAGGCATCCATCTGATCTCGCCTCAAGAGCAGCAGACAAAATGTGAGGAGGGTGTATCCTACCTTGAACCCTACCTGAAAGGCTATTTGGGAAACAAAAGGGAAAGAATAATGGGCAAAGAAGTAATCGCCTAGTTGAAATCTGTGGATACAGCTGTACTCAAAATATTTTTGAGAAGTTGGTTACATCTGAAGCATACAATTTAAAATTTATTTGGTCTGCAGAGGTATTACTGTAAATAACTATTGCCATCATTAAAAAAAAGGACTCTTCTATGTTTCAGTGGTAAACTATGCGCATGCATAGCGAGTTGATGATTGATCTGATATTTATCTGTTCTTAAGGACTCCAAGTTATTCCTTATAAACAGTAATATTGACTTATGTCCAGATATTATTTTTGAAGAAAATAGAGATAGTAAGTTAAAAATACTTCATACTCTCTCAGAGCATGGACTTCAAGAAAGGTCTGTAATTTTTTTTTATATGTGTTGTTTGATATATGTGTGTGTTAGTATGAAAAAAAGGGTGATACTTTACATTGGGTGTGATAGTGCACACCTGTAATCCCAGCATTTGGAAAGTTAAGATAGAAAGACGGCAGGTTCAAGGCCAGCCTAAGCAATTTAGCAAGACCCTCAGCAACTTGGTGAGACTCTATTTAAAAAAAAAAATAGTAGGTCTGGGGGTGCACCTAGGAGGTAGGATGCCACTGGGTTCAATCCCTAGGACCAAATAAATAAATAAAATGAGGAGAGACACTTTAACATGTTTTACATAGGTTGAAATACATATGCAGACACAAATGTATAAGAATAACTAATGGTAATAAGGATCAGAATATAGCCTCTATGTTTTATATTTCTAAGATACTTAAGAAACATTCACTCATTAATTCTATTCTTCTTCAAGGCTCTGTTACACAAATTGATTTTTATACAGTCAGAGTGAACATTTTGTATTCTGTTAGATATTTAGCCCACTCCTTTTTTGATACTCAGCAGGTAGTTTGTTCTTAAAAACATTTTTTTTCTGGTGTTGAAACCAAGGGCAAATAAACTCCCATTGATTCTCAGTTAACAAGAGCAAGGTGGGCAGAGAAGTGCATTTTTGCACATAATTTCTTTAGGATATAAGGGTAGCAATGGTGGAAAAGTATCATTGTCTAGCACCAGGGCAGGACAACATTTTCCACTGAGTTACTACTGAATCTTATAACTATCAAATTCTCTTTCTTTCCACATCAAGTCACTTCTTTATTTTTACAGTCAGAAACCAATAAACTAATGTTAAATTCCATGGGATTTTAGGAGGAAAAAGGAGATCACATGAGAAGATAATACTGAAACCAGAAGACAAGTTCGTGGTCTGGAATATACAACGGAGGAGGAAAGTCGTGTTGACTTACTTTTGTTCTGACCATTCTAACTCTGGTGGTAGACTTAAGCCCTGCATTTCCGTTTGTAAGAAGAGATGGAAAATACCAGATAGATGAATGTCCACAGGTC
Organism: Graphiurus murinus; assembly: GCA_004027655.1. Taxonomy (NCBI): domain Eukaryota; kingdom Metazoa; phylum Chordata; class Mammalia; order Rodentia; family Gliridae; genus Graphiurus; species Graphiurus murinus. The sequence continues at coordinate 4,749 of PVLC010013676.1, read as the reverse complement.
AAACATTGACACAGCTCACCGAAGAAGGCGGTGGAACTTTCAACTCTTCTGATCTTCAAGAAGGAACTCATCACTCAATAGGTTGGTACAAATTTACCCTTGATCAAAAGGAAGGGTACTGAGCCAGGCGTGGTGGCGCACGCCTTTAATCCCAGCATTCGGGAGGCTGAGACCAGAGGATCCTGGTTCGCGGCCAGCCTCAGCTACCTAGTGAGGCACTCCGCAACTTAGTGAGACTCGGTTTCAAAATAAAGAATAAAAAATAGGGTTGGGGCTATAGCTCGGAGGTAGAATGCCCCTGAGTTCAATCCCCAGTACCGCAAAAAAAAAAAAAAAAAAAAAAGGAAGGGTACTGAACCTGAAGCCCTCCCATGATCCCACTGAAATCTGTTTTCTAGATCTTTCAAGTGAGCTGAAAATCCAAGGACCAAAGACAAGTTTGTAACATTAACTGATCTTGGGCATAAGTTAGACCCTAAAGAGTATAAGTTTAGTTTCTAGATTCCTAAATGTGAACACAACCCAATACTCTTTGATGTAATGGGATCCTATTGGAGAGAAAGAAAAAATAATATTCCTTTTCTTTTCTCAAGAAAGCATAGCTAGAATTGATCCATTCATTCATTCCCTTGTAATAGGATTGTAATTGTTTATAGAACACAAGTCCTGCCTTCAAGAACTTTATAATCCATTTTTTAGAGTTGAAAATTTGGCACAAAATAGATACCCAGCAAATGATCATACAAAGGGCAAAGAAGACAAATTGCAGGTGCCCAATAAAGGCCACAGGAAGTTCAAGAGGACTGCTCCCAGGAAGTGCCACCTATTAGCAGACCTGTGGATGCTCAGGGGCTGGCCAGGCAGACGATGAGAGGGGAAAGAGGACACCTGGGCTTGCACAGTGTTGGAGGCAAGGGAGGAGGACCTAGGGCTGCAAGAATGAAGGGCCCAGGTGGGGTACAGGGAATAATCAGAGGAGAGAATCAAGACCCAAACTTAATGGGCACTGTTAAACAGTTTGGCTTTAATCAGGAAAGAGCCATGGTGAGATCACAATTTAGAAGGATGAGTCTGGCTACCCTGTGGAGCCCACAGGAGGAGGGCAGATCTGTAAGTGGAGAGATGGAGGCACTAATACAGGTAATGGAGGCTTATCCCAGGGCAGAAGCGAATGGATGAGGGGGTGAGAGAGGAGGGCGGGTGATTTAGGAGTTAGGTGCAAGCAATTAAGGATGGGTTCTAGAGCTAAGCTGAGTAACCTGCAGGAAGAAGGTGGATCTGAAGCAGGTGAGGCTGTACACAACTTAACAGAGGGAGACTACATCTCTCAGCTGCCTCCGTAGCCTCAGACTGCTCGAAAATTATCAACAGGACCAGATGCTTCACCTCTTAGTCTGTTTCTCTAAGATTACACTGGAGCTGAATTGAGGATTAGGGATGAGGGGTAATAGAAATAACAGCATGCTGTTATTAAGAAGATATTTTACCTGGTGGAGAAATTCATGCTACATTTTAGCGTACTTAATTTTTCCATTGATAATCCATATCATTGTGCTTTTACAAATATAAATTTATTGAAATGCCTCAAGTTAGGTAGCTTCGCTACATTATTTCGCTTACGTTATTTGCCTAATCCAACAGCAAAGGGTTGGTGATGTAAGAAATGACCTCTGGGAATGTTATTTACTATTGAAGCTCACACTGCCTTTACAATTGTTTATGATTGGACACGTTATGTAAAAAGCCAACGTCTCTAGAAATATTAATGCTTTAAAAATGATGTAATGATATAATATGTGAGGAGTGGTGTATATGCCTGTAATACCAGTAGTTGGGAGGCTGAGACAGGAGGATTGCAGAATAAAGACCAGCCTCAGCAACTTTGGAAGATTCTCAGTAACCTGGTGAGACTCTGTTTCAAAACAAAAAATAATGTAAATAAAAAGGGCTGGGATGTAGCTTTGAACCCCTGGGTTCAATCTCTAGTACTCCCCCCAAAAAGATGCGATATCATTCTCTGAGGAATTTAGATAGTTTTACATTTTTTATATCAATTAACAAGGCAACAATTAGAAGGAAAACAGGAAACGGTAAAAAATTCTCAGTTCACATAAAAGAAACTTACGATTGGAAGAAATGAAGGTATACATAACAGAGATCTAAATTCATTTAATACCAACTAGTCTCCCTAACCCCTGGCCTATGGATGCTAGTCTTGAAAAATTCTTTTTAAAAATTACACTTTTTAGTTGTGCTTAATGAATACAAAAAAAAATCACATATCACTTACAAAAACAACCCTTGGTCAGTATAACTCATGGTTATTGTGGTAATGATTTAATTCAAAGACAAATGCACCTGAGATTGGATTTCATCTCTGCAGCCTTATCACAAGCAGATGTAGAGTTTGTTTTATGATTGTATGACTATAAATATGGCTTTAGTCATTTCTAAGAGGCTAAGGCTGAAGAAAGTAAGGTTTGTCATCTGATGCTCAGGAGAGGAGACTGGAAATGCACCTGAACAATGCTTCATTGGTCCTTACCTAATGCAGAGAAAATTGCTGCCGCCCAGAACATTTCTCCCATCAGCGCGGGAATGAACAGGAGCCCACCCATGCGCTTTCCATAGATCTGCTGGAATGGGTCTAACATGGTCACATATCCCTTGGAGCGCATAGGTTTTGCAAAGAACAGGCCGCCTAAAAGAAATTACACAAGTGTTTATGACAAAATTAAAAATTCATAATATAATAATAGTCTTTTCCAGACTCTTACTATGCTATAATTTCTCAAGGGAAATGAATTTTTTTAGAACCTCTATATGTATTGAGGAACCAGTTTGAAATCCAGTGTGAGTACAGTACCAAGAAATATTTCATAACCAAATATAAATTCCTTAGTACATTTAATGTATAGGTCCATTGGACAACTGGAGGATATAACTGAAGCATGTAAATGGAAAATTTGGACCAGGATACTGCTCACTAAAATGCCCTGATGCAGCTGTATCATCCGGCACTACAGTTAGACATTTCAATAAGCCCAAGATCCAATAAAAGCATTTGAGCACAAAAATAAATGAAAATAAAGAGGAACCCTCTGTTATATAATATTCTTGACCTTTTATTCATTTTTTTTAAAAAAAAAACTCGGGTGCAATCAAGCTGATTCATTTTTAATGACACATCCTACTATTTTTTGAAAGAAATAAAACATAGTTATGTTAAGAAAGTCATTGTTCTAATAATTATAGGATCAAAGGATTTTTTCTTCTTTTTACATATTCCATAATCGAGAGATCAAACAACCTTAGCATTAGTATTCTGCCAAATACCAGGTTCTGGTAACAGCTACTTAGAAATTTCTGATCATATTTTTTCCACAATAGTTATTCACATTGTTTGACTTGTTATTCCACTTGCTATTTGGACTCCTTTATGCTTTACTGAATGAGTCACTGAGATTCAAACTTTCACTTACCTAAAACCAGACTAAGTGAATATCCAATTGGTGCCTGTGCCCAAGCTAGACCATAATCTGGTACGTAAACTGCTTCAGCCGTTCCGTTGATGTACCCTCCTCCAACCCAGGTGGCTGGAATAAAGAAGGGAGGTCATGATGCTGTGTTACCTGTCATATCCTAGACCTTACTGTCCAATACAAGAGCCACTGGCCTCTTATGGCCATTAAGCACCTGTGATATGGCTAATCCAGTTCATATTCTATGAAATATGTCTTCTTCAGATACATAAAATGTCTGTATCATAATAGCTGAAGGAGGGAGGCTAAGGAATCAAAGAAAGCAAGTTTTGGTTAAATGAGTTTAAGCCATGAATGACCTACCAACTACTACTCTCTCTGAGAAGACAATATAATATTTGATCCTTGCTGAAAAACAATGGTTATTAAAGGGACACTGCATTTTTTTGCAGCTTATATCCTTTGAGGATATAGTCAAAGTATTTGAACTGGTATTTATATAGAATTTATATAAAATGGTAAGAGTCAAAGGCTAGTAAAAAGCATATCAGATAGGAGATGACATTTGTCCTGTACTTTGTCCATAGGGAATAAAATTCAACTCTAAAGAAGTCTCTAGAATCTTATAGTGTAAGCAAGAGAAATCACATGTATACAACACATAAGTGCTTAACAGACAAGTGCTTCTGTGGTTTTCATGCCAGGATTTATCTTGCTTTTAATCCAACACAAAGCAAAGAGGAGATTGTGTGTTGGGGTTAACACTACTTTATAAAAGGTTAATATAAGTACATTTAATGCAAAGTTTACATACAAAATCCTGATGTGGACAAATATGTATTTAGCAACCACTCCCATCTCTGCAGTAGTGTTTACATCTGGCATTAAATAATAAATGGCCATCATTTGTTTTTCTCATTCTAAGCCCTGCTGAAAATGTTAAAGGAGTCCCCCAGCCCCTACACACATTTGCTGGGTGTGTAACAAGGACAGAAGAAATGACTGTTACAGGCACAGAACCTGAGACTTAGTCTTCCTGATAGGTAACTGGAGCTGCTAACACACCAGCACTATTTTGCTGCATAAAGTAAATGGTATGATGGTCTTACAAGCATAAAGCTTATTAGTGATCATCATTCATTGTGTAGCTCTCCTGTACTTTGTCCAAAAGGAAAACCGGAGCCTGAATGATTACATCTATTATAATACACAAATGAAGACTTGGTTATTTATTATGATTAAATAAAGCCCTCCATTTTTTATCGAT
>PVLC010013675.1:0-41068 GCA_004027655.1 Graphiurus murinus | reverse complement strand
TCTCTCTCTCTCTCTCTCTCTCTCTCTCTCTCTCTCTCTCCCTCCCTCCCTCTCTCTCTCTCTCTCTTTTCCAAAATGAGGCAGAGTCTACTTTGTCTCAGAAGCTAGTGACATCTGCACACCAATACTGGACAATCATCTGGATCACTAAGCTTCTGGTACTTGCCCCTGCATTCAATCATCATAAAACAACAGGTTCACAGATTGCTTTCCCCTTTAGAAACTTATATTTGAATTTATTATATCCTGGAAAGCAGGTAAGTCAGGATCCTTGAGTTTAGTAGGCCCTCATTTGGGTCTTTGTTGGGATCGCCATTGGTTTTTCTTTTAGCTCTGAAGATGTAACAAGTCTTTTGTTTTCTTTTCTATTCAAAGCCAAAAAATTGTTTTAAATGCCAGAAGACTAAAAGTAAACAAGAAAATGAAGAGAAAATCACAATTACCCTATGAGAATACTCTAAATTGCTATTAAAATTAAATTGGTAATGTCTTTTACTAGACTTTGAGGCATATCAGTTGTATGCAGGTAATCTTTTGTGATCATGTATGTTAATAATTAGCCAAAATTTAACTCTGCATCTACTCTCATCTCCTCCATAAAGCCTATTGGCATAGCACTGGCCATTTAAATTCCTGTCTGTGTTTTGAAGCATGGTCTTTCTTAGGCCACAGTGGTCACCGTCTCCACGATGACTATTTCCCAGGTGGTTGCTTTAAACTTCATGGCGATTTGATCTTCTGATTTCTGCCTCTCACCTACTGGGGCTGGAATTATAATGCTGTGTACCCTTAGCACCCACCTTGAGCAGTTACAGTTTCTTGATCTGATTTTTCCCTTTCTAATCCTAAATCCAGAGAGCGTGAATATTACTCAGCTTGCGATACTCACTGTAGCAATACTGAAAACCCAAGGATTGTACGGCGTGACTTAACCACATTACTTAAACATAAAAGATTCAGTTAGGATCTGCGAAGAAGAAATAATCTTTAAACTCTATGCAGTTGAACTGAGAATGTAGCACTATGGGTAAGGGCGGTTTCAAGGAGTGGAGAGACCTGGTAAAGAGGTCCGGATCCCCAGCAAGGCCTGGCTCTCCTAGGGTCACGTTTAGGAAACATCAGCTTTCTCTGTTTTCTGTGGCTGTATGCTTGTAGATATATGCTTTGGAAGAAATGTTTACTCTGGGCTTTTTTGGGATTGCAACCACAAAAGTGATCAGCTAGAACAGAGAAAATTAAAAAGTTGAAGGATTAAAGAGTTTGCTAATTTCAGGGAGAATGAATATTGTGAATAACTAAAAAACTTTTCTTAATGGAAAATAGCTTTCGAGTTAGAGAAGCATTAGAATGAAAATTACTATTCCCTCTGACTCTGCTTTCTCGTTGTATGATAAATGATAGTTAGGTTTGCTGCACTGGCCAATTTCCATATTTTTAAGATATTTTTCTGGTGGCCATTGTTATACAAAGTCAGTTTATCATTTAAACTGCTCATTAACTGTTTTTCTTACCTCGTTCCCTCTCCTTCTCCTTTTCTCCTCTCTCTCTCTCTCTTTCTCTCTCTCTCTCTCTCTCTCTCTCTCTCTCTCTCTCTCTCTCATTATTCTTTCTGTGTCATACTCTCTTTCTCTTTTTGTCATTCAAAAACATGCAATACAGGATTTTTTAAAACTATACTGCAATTCAAAACTTATCTATTTATTGCCATATTACTATTAATATAGAGACTATTAAGTCAAAAGGCAATGTAAGTTTTTATTTGGTGCTGGCCAAACTAGTAGAGAAATATAAAAATTAGCAGTTGCTAAGTAATAAAATGATTAGTGTTTTTCAGATAAAAATAGAAAATAAAACAATGGGGAATCAGTAGATTAAATGATTACGTGTGTATACAACTAGAACATTTCCCCAATTCATCAGCAGAGTTTCTCCCTGGCATAAGCTGAGTCTGAGCTTCTTTAGATTTGTAATCTGCAGAGATGGATGACACAAAAGGATGGTGACTCTCACCATCCTGCAGTGGTATGATTTCGCTCTTCAGAGATGATATCCTAAAAAGGGAGAAAAGCAGTTTCGGGTTTCCACTGGAAAGAATTTTGCTGTGGTAAACTTCGCTTTCTCAAATTTAATTTAGTGTTACACTAACGCACAATAACGCAACAAATTCTCCACAGATCTCAGCCCGTTCTGAAAGTTCTCTGAACTGCTGGGAAGATCATTCTTTGGCTGGGTTTTTTTTTTTTTTTTTTTTTTTTTGATGCTGTGGGAACAGCGAAGAGGTAAGATGTTAGATCATGTTTTCATTCTGTTTCTGGTAAACTTACTAATTTGGATAAAATCCGATGTGTTTGCCGCTAGAGCATTTATGGAAAGAGGCATCGTAAACTATTGAGTTGGTTTTATTATTGCTTATTCATCTATTTAGTGCATCTAGAATATGAAAAAAAAATCTCCTAAAGGTTGATGATATGGGAAGGGTGCCCTTGCCTCAGATAGCTCTCTTCCTCTTAGAGACTGGGTTTCGGCAAGGAGAACGTAGGCCTTGCAGGCATATTGGTAAGCCAGTCTGCTTCTCCTGCAACTCTCTGTGCATGGGCTGCCCTCCTTCCCAGGCACAAAATACCATCTGCTTCCCAGCATCACCACCAAGCACACTAACTATGCACCTCTTATTCTGGGAGAAAGATATACACACTGGCTCTGAAACATCGGGGTTTGAGGATGACATTAACAGATCGTAAAAATCAAAACTAAGATTTGCCCATATTTTTACTCATATATATTCTATTAGAACCCAGAGTCTTCCTTGCACAGAAGTCATGTGCCACCTGAATATGTGTTCTTAAAAGTTAATGTTAACTTCCCAACGTTTTAAATTTAACACCGAGCTGTACCTAAGCCACTGGGGAAATCTTGCTCAATTTTCACCGTACCAATTTATGCTTGGTCTCTCCTGGAATCTTCTTCTGAAACAATGGCAAAGTTTCTGTCGTTAGGAGACTACTGTTGTGGGAAGTCGGCAAGTGCACATCAAACTTTAAAATATGCATGAAAGGGACCTTATTTGCAGTCAGTTACTGGAGTATGCTCTAACCCCCTGGCCCAGCAGGCGCAAGGACAACACTGTTGTGGGATTTATAATATCTACTCGCTGCAGCCACTTGATGTAAACATGATCTGGAGTAAGTATTCATTTCACAACGACGGCTGCCATCAATACTCCGTCTACTTAGTTACCAGACTTGTCAATACGCCCTTCACCCCACATGTTCTTAAGTGACAGGTTCTACGTCTCCAGCTTGTTATTTATTTGTTAGCTTTATTGATTTAAGTTCTTTCTCTGCTCCCATTCATATGTCTAGAGGAGCATATTAGCACAGGCGTTGTGGCAAAGATGCAAAGAACGGCTTAAAGTGATTGCTATGGGATCGATCTGGAAGGTCAAAGGAAAATGCGGGGACATAAGTAGACTAAGCTGTGTTTATCACTGTTCTTAATTTATTTACGCTAGCTCTATTGCTATGAATGTAATTTTCAACTTTAGCTAATATTTTCCTTTCAGATAATAAAGAATGCGCTTCTATCACTTAACAAAAACATTTTTGAGAACCTACTATGTGCTCGTTCTGTGTTAAGTATTGGGGGTGGAAAGATGAATAAAACATACTTTTTTGTTCACAACCTACTTGGAGAAAAATATTTAAAAAAAAAATAATCACACTTCAGCGAGGTTTGGTAGCACACACCTGTAATCTCAATACTTGGGAGACTGAGACAGGAGGATCGCAGGTTTAAGATCAGCCTTAGCAACTTAGTGAGACTCTCAGTAATTTAGCAAGACACTGTTTCAAAATAAAAATAAATAAGCAAGTAAATAAAAAGAGCTGGGAATGTAGCTTGGAGAAAAAAAAGTCCCTGTCTCAATCCCCAGTACAAATAAATGAGTAAATAAAAGTAAATTTAAAAATAAATAATAAAAATAATCATACTGCAATGCAGTAAGTACTAAAGTAGAGATGTGAATGTTGGGGCTTTGAAGTTTTGCTTTTCATTATATATAATCACAGCTTCCTCCTAAGAAGAACACAACAAATGAAAGTCCTTGCTAGAATTTTGGTAAGCAGGTTTCACTAGAGCCTCAGGAGTTAAATTGCTTTGTGTAATAGAGGAAGAAAAATTTGATACTTAAGGAGAGAGGTCTAGGACAGCACAGTCCAGCAGAAATACAATGTGAGTGTCATATGTAATTTCAAAATCTGTCACATCCTTAAAGAATGAAATACGAAAGGGAAAATTCATTTTATTTATTTATTTATTTTTTTTTTTTTTGTGGTACTGGGGATTGAACTCAGGGGCATTCTACCTCTGAGCTACACCTCCAGTCCTATTTTTTATTCTTATTTTGAAACCGGGTCTCACTAAGTTGCGGAGTGCCTCACTAGGTAGCTGAGGCTGGCTGCGAACCCGGATCCTCTGGTTTCAGCCTCCCGAATGCTGGGATTACAAGCATGCGCCACCACGCCCGGCTCGGGAAAATTCATTTTAGTAATATATATTTATTTAACTCAGTATACCCAAAGCTTTCCTTTCAACATATGATCAATCAATATTTTAAAATCATTAATGAGTTGCTCTATGGGCTTTTTTTTTTTTTTTTCCAACTAGATCTTGGAAATCTGTTGTGCCTTTGACCCTTAGAGAGCATATGATCTTATTCTAACCACACCTGGAGACTTGCATGCTAGACAGGGAGGATCTGGTATGAGAGAGGAGGGGGAACAATGATCTGGTGATATGGCCTCTGCCCAAGCTCCCACCACCGTCCGTTAAGGCCGCCACACCCGCCACGGCTTACTGTGAGGAGGTTGGGTTGTGAGAGAAGACGAGTTTGAGTTCTACAAAGGCCCCGATGCGGTGGGGGACGGATGTGCAGCAGTTTGTTTCAGGACAAGGAGGAGGCACCAAAAGGCATTCATAAGTAGTGAAAGAGATCTGATAGTTGTTACCAAGAGATGAAACCTGACAGCTGGGCTGGGGGAACAAGAAAGGACTCTTGTGCAAAGACTGTGCAAAGGGATACGGTTTAGGTCGAGGATAGAGGGAGCCATGGAGGCGCTCATGCCTGAGGTATCATCATCACTTGGATGTCCCACAAGCATCTCAGATTCAACATGACAAGAATTGAAATGATCGAACCACACTTTCAAATCTGCTTTTTCTGTTTCTTCATTCCTCTCACTCCTTTAGATTTCCAGGCCTGCCTCCTAATATCCTGCAAAGCTAACTACTTTCCTGTGTCTCCACTGCCCAAAATCTATTCCAAGCCATCACCATCTCCCATCTGGATTCCTTCAATGGCCTTATCTTAAAACTTTACCTATTGTGTGGGAACAAAATAAACCTTGGTCTTATTTTATGTCATATGCAAAAAAAATGATATTAAGGAGGTCATAGATATAAACATTAAATCTAAAATATCTTCTAAACTCTTCTGAAAGAATACATGAGGTAATATCTTGTGATTTGATCATACAATATTAAAGAACAATAATAAATGAAAAGTATTGGCAAGCATGATAATATAGATGAATCCCAAAAACATAGAGTGAAAAATAGAAACATAAAAAATAAATACTATGCAATTCCATTCATAGGATGTTCAAAAAGGAGAAATTAACTTAGATAGTAGTCAGAATAATGGTAACCCCTTGTAAGTATTGAATAGCATGGGGTGTTCAGAGACCATTTTGACTGAGGTAAATGTTCTCTATGTTAATTTTTTAAACTATACTTTTCTCAATGTACAGTTTGTCAACAGTTCGCTGAAGACTAGTGCATCTAACTATATGAAAAATTGTACCTCAATAAAATTTAAAAGGTGGAATAAACATAATTTTAGACATATAAAGTCACAAACTATTTGCTTTCTACCACTTGAGGGTGTATTCTACGAAATGGGAGAGCAAACCAACAATGAGGAATACCTGGAATTTAAAAATGGGAAAACTAAACCAGGTGTGGTGGCACACAGTTGTAATCCCAGTACTTGGGAGGCTGAGACAAGAGGCTTGCAGGTTCAAGGATAGTCTCAGCAAATAGTGAGATAAAAATAAAATAGGGCTAGGGGTGTAGCTCGGAGGTAGAATTCTCCTGGGTTCAATTCCCAGTGCCACACAAAAAGGGGGGGGGGGGGTCTAACAGAAGAAAGAAGATCAAGGCGCTCCCAACAGGACAGTGAATAAATTTAAGACTATCAACTGTGCTTAGATGGAGAAAGAAATAGCCAAGATTGGCGCAAGCTCTGGGACAGGTACCTCTAAAAATATTAATTTGATGGAAGATCTGATATATCTAAACAACTAGAGAGATTGAGGTTTAATTAAAGAAAGATATATAGAAGAACAAAAAACAAGAAATGAGGAAAACCAAAACTTGCATAGAAAAAGTAATGTAAACATGGTTTGCTACCTAATCTCTTTGAACATTATTTATATAGTTATAATCACATAATCAGAGGACTTTTTTTACCCAATTTTTTTGTGTGTGGTACTGGGGATTGAACCCAGGGGCATACTACCCACAAGTTATACCCCCCCCAGCCCTATTTTTTATTGTTTATTTTGAAACCGGGTCTCACTAAGTTGCAGAGGGCCTCACTAGGTAGCTGAGGCTGGCCTCGAACCTGGATCCTCCGGTCTCAGCCTCCCAATTGCTGGAATTACAAGAGTGCGCCACCACGCCCGGCTACCCAATTTTATAACATAACCACATTGGAAAGGTGGCAGGGTCGTCTATATAGCAGTGAAGGAGACAAAGAGAAAAAGAACTAAGACCTTCTCCCGTATTGGGAAGTGTGTCAGATTCGCATCACTGTGACTGAAATAGCTGACAAGAGCGACTTAGGAGAAAAGACGTTCCGTCCATGGTTGGCTCCAAAACAAGAAGGTCTTGGTGTCGGGGTCTGATGGAAGAAAGCTGCTCAGCTCATGATGGTAGGGAAGCAGAGAGAGACAGGAAGGGGCCGGGGCCAGACAGAGTCTTCAAGGCCATCCCCCCATGACTTCCTTCCTCCACCACACCCCACCTCTGACCCTTGCTGCTTCGGGGACCGTGCTTTCAACTCAGGATCTTTTTAGGGACATTCCAGATCAAACTCTAACAGGAAGTTAAGAGATGATGCCTAAAACATCTGAAGGATGCAGGGAGCAGATTAAAGGCAGGTGAAAGAGCTTGATGGGTATGTGTGATGCCATTAACGCAGTGCTATATGCATTTTATTAGAAATAATAGCGAAATAATCAGCTAAGAGGAGAAAGGGCTACCGTGGGGCAGAGGGAAGGTAGGAAGCATGTCGGAGGGCTGATGCTCTTGTGGTAAACCTGGCAGAATGTTTCAGTTCCTTAAATGTTGAGCATGTACAATTGCCAGTCAAATAAAGGCATCGACAAATTTCAAAAAGAAGATGGGAGAGAGGCAAAAAGCACCAAGAAAAGATGATCAGAGTCAAGAGATAAACTGTAGAAGGACTAATGGTTGGATTGAGTGAGAGATTGCTGCTGATAATGGTCTAGATGGAATATCTCAAGGTTTTCAAATTAAGTTTTCAATGCTCTGCCCTTACCTTTTAAACCTATCATTTTTCAGAGCAAGACAACCTTTCTTTTTGAAACTCCTTTTTTTTTTTTAAATGCAAAATGCTTTAAATAATTTGTGAAGCATTCTGTCAGCATTTTATGCTTGCTGGAAAAAAGAAATTTCCTTCTTTCTTGCTCTTATTGCTAGTTCTCAACACGTTTGGCAGAGAATTGATTACTTATTAAAGCAGACGACATTCCCTGGGAGTTTTCAGGAATTACAAACAATTGCAGGAAAAGAGAAGCGTTTCCATTACCAAAAAAAAAGCAATAATGGTGGAATCCACTATTGAATATGCCAAGGAGATCACAGCGTTTAGGGAGCAGGCAGTGTGTTAACCTTTATTCTTGCTGATAGAAGATGATGCAGTATTCTATTATCCACGATGACAAATGATTTATTGGGATACTTTCTTTCTTCCAAACTGTTTTAAACACTTGGTTTTCTTTTTTTTTTCTCCAATTGCACTTCTTTTTCATCTTAGTGCATGTATGGAACTATAAGCATTTCAGTGGTCATTTAGGAAAACAAACAAACAAACAAACAAAACTCAGCTCTATAGAATTCACTTTGTTCATGCTATGCCATAAATTGAGGTGCGCCATATTGCATTCCAGAACAGCTTTTATTTAGGCAAAAAAATTTAATACCCTGGATTAAAATAAACAATTCTTAGGCAGTTAATTCCCCCTAACATTTCCCCTAAAGTTTGCTTTCTTTCCTGTCATTTTAGGAAAAATGCGCTGTCTGGGGAGCCCAATATTTTTACCAAAAATGATAATTACTTTAAAGTAGGATTCCCAAACATTGAAGGATGCAGGGAACAGAGTAAAGGCTGGTGAAAGAACTTGATGGGTACGTAGGATGCCATTTCTCAGGCCTGAAATCCTAGCATACAACCCTCTTGCCCTCAAGGGAGGTGAGACTGACTTCACAGGAATGGATCAGAAAACCATCAGACAAGCAGTTTCGCTGAGGTTCTGAAATGAGAACAAAACATTTAAGATCCATGAGCCGAGCATGGTGGCGCACACCTGTAATCCCAGTACTTGGGAGGCTGAGACCAGAGGATCCGGGTTCAAGGCCAGCCTCAGCTACTTAGTAAGGCCCTCCACAACTTAGTGAGACCCTGTTTCAAAATAAAGAATAAAAAATAGGGCTGGGGGTGTAGCTCAGAGGTAGAATGCCCCTGGGTTTAGTCCCCAGTACCCCAAGAAAACAAAGAGATCCTTTCCTCTCTGTTCTCCAATGCAAAGACAGACCCATACTAAAGCTGCAGGTTCTTATTGAGTTTTCAGAGAGGGAGTTGGAAGAGGGCGAGTACCAGAATGCTAACTCCAAGGGTGCTTTGCAACTTGATATCTTTTTGACAAATTGCCTAGATTTCATGGTTAACGAGCCATTATTATCTGTGCTCTGTAGAAGTACAAAATTAGAGCTCTGAAAGACTAAAGACTGACACTCCAGTGCATTTGCCATTATCAATTGCCCTTTGGACTCTTGTTACATACTAAAATGTAGAATTCCATATGCATGAAAGATGGAAAGTTTAGATGAAGAATGTATTATTAAACATAACTGTACGGTTGCTTTTTTATTTTACAATTTGTAATCTCCCAAAAGGTAAGTCTAAAATTATCTAAGTCTTAGGATAAGGAATAATCTTTGTGCATCTAGAACTTTATCATTTGTGAAAAAGCAAAGTTTTCAGACTAGGTGAGCTTAATTCCAAATATCACAACTCCAAAAATATTTGTTTTTGTTTTCAAACGAACACAGTTACTGTGGAATATCTATTTTATCTATTTAAAATATCCTAAGATTTTATCTGTGCCCATTTTTATAATTTCTGTTTTTAATATTAATTAGTAGATGTACGCAGACTTAAAAATCACATTCATAGATTTTGAGGGAAATTTGTGGGTAGTCAAATGTATTTCAAATACTACATTGCCCAATGGTAAGCTGGTTTCATTTCCTTTGGATATGTAACAAGAAGTGGGATAGTTGGATCATATGGCAGATTTATTTTTAGTGTTTTGAGGAAACATCATACTGTTCTCCATAATGATTGTACAAACTTATATTCCCAACAAGAGTGTCTGAGAGTTGCTTTTTCTTTATACCCTTGCTAGCATTTTTATTGTTGCTGTTTCTCAATGGAGGAGGTGGGGTTTTTTGTTTTGTTTTGTTCTTTGACAATAACCATTATAACTAAGTTAAGAAGATACTTCATCATAGTTTTGGTTACTGTTTCCCTGATGGCTAAAAATATTGAGTATTTTTTCAAGTATTTGTTTGCCATTTGTATATCTTCTTTGGGGAAATATATATTCAAATCATATGGCCATTCACTAATTGGATTACGTGGTTTTTTGCTTTGGGGTTTTTTACATATTCTTTTTTTTTTTTTTTTTTTTTTTTGCGGTACTGGGGATTGAACTCTGGGGCATTCTACCTCCGAGCTATACCCCCCCAGTCCTATTTTTTATTCTTTATTTGGAAACAGGGACTCACTAAGTTTCGGAGTGCCTCACTAGGTAGCTGAGGCTGGCTGCGAACCCAGATCCTCCGGTCTCAGCCTCCCAAATGCTGGGATTACAAGCGTGCACCACCACGCCCGGCTGTTCTTTACATATTCTGATACTAATCCTTTGTCAGATAAATTGCTAGCAAATATTTTTTCCCATTCTGTAGGTTGTCTCTTCACTCTATAAGTTGTTTCCATTGTTGTACAGAAACTTTATAGTTTGTTGTAATCCATGTCTTTTTGTATTTTTTTAAATTTCGTTGCCTGTGCTTTGGCAATTCTATCTTTAAAAAAAAATCATTCTCTGTAACAATGTCTTGAAGTATTTTCCTACATTTTCTTGTAGTAATTTCATAGTTTTAAGTCTTATATTTAGATCTTTGATTTGATTTTTGTACAAGGTAAGAGATAAGAATCAAATTTCAAACTCTTGCAAATGAATATCCAGTTTTCCCAGCTTTATTTAAGAGACTTCTTTCCCAAGTTTGTGTGTGTGTGTGTGTTTGTGTGTGTGTGTGTGTGTGTGTGTGTGTGTGCCTTTGTTGAGAATCTGTAGGCTCTAGTTAGGTGTGTTTATTTCTGGAATTTATTTTCTGTTACATTAGGGTTCTTACACCAGTGTCATGCTGTTTGGGTTAGTATAGCTCTATAGCATGTCTTGAAATAAAGTGTTGGGCTCCCTCTGGTTTTATTCTTTTTGCTCAAGATTGCTTTTGCTACCTTAGGGCTCTTATGGTCCCATATGAATTTAATGAGA
The DNA here is from genome assembly GCA_004027655.1 of Graphiurus murinus. Lineage (NCBI taxonomy): Eukaryota > Metazoa > Chordata > Mammalia > Rodentia > Gliridae > Graphiurus > Graphiurus murinus. The sequence goes on along the minus strand of PVLC010013675.1, from coordinate 30,146 downwards.
GTGTTTTCTAGTTCTCTTAAGAGTTACATTGGTATTTTGATGGAGATTACATTGAATCTGTAAATAGCTTTGGGTAGTATGGCATTTTTTTAACTTAATGTGCTTTTATTGGTGCATTATAGTCCCACATCATAAATCATGTTGACAATGACATACATGCACACAGTACTTGATGGCCCCCCACCTCCCCATTTCCCCCCATCCCAATACAGAGTACTAAGATTGACCTTGGTATATTACATTTATACACATAGTTGATAGTAGTATTTACATTAATGAACCTCACACTTCCTCCTTTTCTCCTAGACCACCTCCCTGGCTCCACTGAGGTTTCTCCTCCATTATAAGGAGTCCTTCTTGTATTCCAATTACTCTCTAGCTTGCATATATTAGAGAAAACATATGGCCCTTCACTTTCTGTGACTGGCTAATCTCTGGACTTCCAAAGACACTTCTCAATATAGAGGTGGCTCTAGTGTTATAAAATGCACTAAATGGTGAAGTGTTCTTGGTTAGGGATGTGACTGTCAAAGAAGATAGACTTCTCATATTTACCATTTAATTTAACATACAAAAACTAGCATTGCTCTTCTCTGACTAATGGATGACAATTTCAAAACAGTTACTCTCTTTTATCAAATATATATATACAATGAATGCCCTTATTGGGTTTGAAAATTCTAGAATTTGTCTGCATGTTTATGTGAAAATGACTGCAAAACATTGATTTGAAGATTTGGTGGACTTTGGGGGAGAAATGCATTTCAAGCATCTGAAAGTGAATTTCAGGGTAGCACCAAAAAAATAAAATAAAATTGTTCTTTCCATCCAGTCCAATGTATTTGGCTGAAAGTTCAAGTGAATGAATTATCCACGCAATTCAGCAATAATAAAAACCTCAGTTTAAAAATGCTTTGGTTAGCTGGGCATGGTGGGGCATGCTTGTAATCCCAGCATTTGGGAGGCTGAGACCGGAGGATCTGGGTTCATGGCCAGCCTCAGCTACCTAGTGAGGCACTCCGCCACTTAGTGAGTCCCTGTTTCCAAATAAAGAATAAAAAATAGGACTGGGGGTATAGCTCGGAAGTAGAATGCCCCTGAGTTCAATCCCCAGTACCGCAAAAAAAAATTAAAAATAAAAAAAATAATAAAAACGCTTCAGTTGTCTGCGTCTGCGTTCTTTCCAGATAATGAATTTGAGGAGCTTTTCATAAAATGGAGCTGCATCCTACCTCAAAGGACCCAAATTAGTCAAAGCAATTCTAAGCTAAAGAATAAAACTGGAGACATCACAATACCTGATTTCAAGATCTATTACAAAACTATTGTAACCAAACAGCCTGGTGTTGGCTTAACGGCAGGCATACAGACTATGGGAACAGAATAAAGAGCTCCAATGTAAATCCAACAGATTTTTTACAAAGGCAGCACGAATATACAGTGGATAAAGTACAGTCTCTTCAAAAATTATGCTGGAGATACTGGATATCCATATACTGAAGAAAAAAAACTAGAACACTATTTCTCACTCTGTACAAAAATCACCACAAAATGGATCAAAGACTTATAGCTATAAGACCCAAAATTATGAAGGCACTAGTAGAAAACATGGGGGAAATGCTTTGGAACATTGGTCTGGGCAAAGATTTTTTTTTTTTAGATATGACTCCTAAAATATACACAACAAAAGCAAAAATATACAAATGGGTTACATTAAATTTAAAAGCTTATATTAAAAAAAAACAATAAGCAGAATAAAGAGACAGAATACAAAATGAGGAAAAATATTGCAAACTGTTCACCGAATACTTCAACAGCAAAAATGCAATCTGATTTTAAAATGAGCAAATGATCTGAAAAGACATTTCTCAAAAGGAGATACACAAATAGACAAAAATAAAAAAATGTTCAACATCACTAGTCATCAAAGAAACACAAATCAAACCCACAATGAGGCATCATTCGCTCCAATTAGAATAGCTTTTATCAAAAAGTCAAAAAATAACAAATACTGGCAAAGATGTCGAAAGAGAAGAACTCTAATGCACCGTTGGTGGGAACATAACTTGGTACAGTCGTTATGGGAAACAGCATGGCAGTTCCCATGCAGTGCTGATTGCAGCACAATTCCCAATACTCAAGATACAGAATTAACTGAGGCAGCCATCAGTAGACAAATGGATAAAGAAAATGTGGTATATCTACACAATGAAATATTATCCTACCATAAAAAATGAAATCCTGTCACTTTCAGCAACATAAATAGAACCGAAGGGCATTACTGACACAGTAAGACAAGCACCACATGTTCTCACTTATACGTGTAACCTAAAAAAAAAAGTTCATTTCATAGAGAGCAGAATAGTGGTAGCCAGAAGCTAGGAAGGGTGAGGGGAAAGGGGGCAGAGAGAGCATGGTTAAGGGGTATCCGGGTACATTGAACAGGAGAAATAACTTGTTTGAAAATAATTATATGCAATATAGAATAAGAAGCCTGTACATGGATGGTTCTGTTACATCACTAGCAGGTGATCTGTACATGAGTACACACGAGATAGATTTTCACGTGCCCCAAACAACCTAGGAACATGGCACAGAAGATGTGAAATTGTAATAGGGAATGCTCACGTTGGTGCATATGGAATCAAAAACTGCAGCACCGTGTAGGAAATGGATGTGAATTATTCAATGAACAAAGCCAGGATCTAAACGGTAAAAAAGCAATTATTCATCACAATGGAAGACTTCAAAATACAGTTAGTGCTGGTGAAAGTCGGCCAGCTCTTGTGGACCACCTTCATCCAATTGCCCAGACTCTAACCCTGAATATGCTTTTTCATATGTTGGATGTACTTGTTTAGATTTTTATTTCTATAATAAACTTGTTTCCTCCATATTTTAAATTGCCAGCATTATTTTTTATAAATCACTAGGCTGTGTATTTCCATCTTCACATCATTTCCAATACTGGAATTATAAATTCTGTAAAGACATTTAGAAAGTTCTAATTTATGCTTTTTTTTTTCAAATTTGGCCAAACAAAATTTCACTATCACAAGATTAACTGTGTGCGTAAGCCTTGTGCATGTATGTAAAAATGTTGTAATTTCCTCAGTTGAATGAGGAGATGTTCTTTTTGTACATCTACATTTGGGAAATATAAACTTTTTTGAGATCTCTGGGCAACTATATGCAGTGGTCACCCATTGTGGTCTTTGACTAATCTTATCAGAAGAGTTACATCACAGTATTTCAGACGATCACCACTATAAAACTGGGTACACAATTACAATCCGTAGTGGTATGTGTTTGTACATTTTACTTTGTGACCTATTTCTTTATTAATACAGTTTGTTCATAACTATTACACCCATGCTACTGTCTTTAGTATACCTAGTTATGCTTGCAAAAATATGTGCAATTTTTATTATCCACTTCATTGCGTACAACCATGCCATGTGTCTAATATATATGTGTACAAGATTGTATTTTCAGATTATTCCCATTGGTAATTTGGCTGCAGTTCATAATTTATTTTATTCTTTTTTTTTGTTTTTGGTTTTTTTTTTTTTTTTTGCGGTACTGGGGATTGAACTCAGGGGCATTCTACCTCCAAGCTATACCCCCAGCCTTATTTTTTATTCTTTATTTTGAAACCGAGTCTCACTGAGTTGCAGAGGACCTCACTAGGTAGCTGAGGCTGGCCGCGAACCCGGATCGTCCGATTTCAGCCTCCCAAGTACTGGGATTACAAGCGTGCGCCACCACGCCCAGCTTAAACTATTCTATTCTAATGCATGAACATTTCAATATTGTATTTTCATTCTCTTGTAGATATATATTTAAACTGTTCCTAATGTTTCTAACAAGCTTTCAATAAACGTTCTTGTATATGCACAAGAATGGAATTATTGAGGTTTGTTTTTTGGGTTTTTTTTTTTTTTTTTTTTTTTTTTTGTGGTACTGGGGATTGAACCCAGGGGCATTCTACCTTCGAGATATACCCCCAGCCCTATTTTTTATTCTTTATTTTGAAACAGGGTCTCACTAAGTTGCGGAGTGCCTCACTAGTTTTAAGGTTATACATATCTTCAAATTTACTATAGGTGTCTCCAAACATTCTGAAAAGTTGTACCAATTTATGCCCTCACTAACAGTGTCTATAACATCTTGTGATTCACAGAAATGTTCAAATTAATCTTTTTGATGGACTTTTGGGTCTTAATTAAGAAATCTATCCCTAAAAATCCAAGTGAGGTAGCACATGACTGTAACCCCAGAACTTGGGAGGCTGAAACAGAAGGATTGCAAGTTTGAGGACAGCCTCAGCAAGTAGCAAGACTCTCAGCAACCTACAGAGATCTAGAATTAAAAATAGGACTGGGGGTGTAGCTTGGAAGTATAATACCCCTCGGTTCAATTCCTAGTACCATAAAAAAGAAGAAATAAAGGAAAGAGGAATGGAGGGAGAAGGAAGGAGGGAGGAAGAGAGGGAAGGATCCATCTCTAAACATCTCCAAAATGTTTTTACATATTTTCTATATTTTTTTTTCTGAAAGGAATTAGTTTCACTTTTCATGTTTGGGTCTTTAATCCATCTGGCATCAACTTTTGTTTATGTTATAATCTCAGGATTCATTTTTGTTTCCCTATGAATAGCCAATTGATTTGACAAAGTTTGAGGTTGATTCACATCTTCCTATAGAAAAGAAACAATGCTACACACCATTCAAATACCTTTAAAGTCTATGAAACCCGACTTCTAAGCTTCTTTGTTCTTGCTTCAGCCCAGGAGTGGTGCCAGTGGGAATCATATTGTAGGTCAGTTTCTCAGTATACCAACCGTCTAGGTGGTGTAAAGTTCCACTTCGAATAAATGTGAAGGTGGATTCCTGTTTTCAGACTCTCAGAAGCAGCTCCCTGTCCTTTCTCCTTCCAGCTCAGGCTGAGCTAGGTCGGCTGTTCAGGGGACTCCTTGTATCAAGGGCACACATTCTTCTGGGCCTACGTATTGGTGTTTGGAACCCTTTGATGGTTTTGCATTTGGTTCTCAACCCCATTTTTACCTCCCTGACTCACATGGATCACAGTGTCATTTTCTGTCCACACCAGACCATTAAGTTCTAGTCTTGTTACTGAGAGAGGGAATCGACCCTCAACACTCCTTCACAGGGGAATTTTCTTCACATAATCTTTGGCTCTGGGGATTTATCTCCTCATTGTCTATCTCCCTTGAGATTCTCTTATGAGCACTGGAATAAATAATTGCTAAGCCAGGTGTGGTGGTGCACGCTTGTAATCTCTTGGGAGGCAGATACAGGAGGATCACAGGTTCGCAGCCAGACTCTACAACTTAGTGAGACCCTGTCCCAAAACAAAGAATAAAATATAGAGCTGGGGATGTAGCTTGAAGGTAGAATGTCCCTGGGTTCAATCCTCAGTACCACAAAAATTAATTAATTAATTAATTATTGTTATATTTGATCTCATGTTTCTAGGCTCTTAAACACGGAAAGCCGTTTTTCTCTAGAAAATGAAGCCCTATAAGGTGTTTTACTATAAGTCAGTATTGAATATTGTATCTAATATCTAATTTAATAAAGAAGAAGATAATTTTAGGTTTATTAAAAATGGAACCAAATCCACCATATATGATTCAGAGAGATATCTTTATGTTAATGTCACATTCAAAATGGTTTTAGCCCATTCTTAGATCTTTTCCAAATTCTTTTTTTCAGAGGCTAAGTATGAAGAATCAGGTTGCTTTCAAAGATGTATTATTGAACTTCATTTAATTTATGAGTTTATTTGAGTTCATATAAATGTAAATTGATATAAATATTTATTTTACTTTCCTTGATTTTTTTTTCTTTTTTTGGTACGGGAATACAGGGGCATTCTACCTCTCAGCTATACCGAAGCCTTCTTTTATTTTTTATTTTGAAACAGGGTCTTACTAAGTTACTGAGGCTGTCCTCAGACCTGCAATCCTCCTGTCTGAGCCTCCCGAGTCTTGGGCTTACAGGTGTGCCTCACTATACCGGGCCATTTTCTTGATTTTTACTGAGCCATCATGTGTCATGAGCTACAAGGATACAAGATGTCAGTTCAGTTCTGACAAGTGTCCCCACTATTCCGATTTTGTAGCCAGTGCCACAGTAAATCAAAATGGAAAGGATCTCCACCCGCTACAGTTTGGATAGGTGTTGAGTTTGTCACCCCCACCAAGGGTCCATTGCTGAAATGTAATCCTCACTGAGGTATTAAGAGGAGGAGAACAATCTGACCATGCTCTTTAGAAGTGAGACCTTTGGAGTGTGATTAGGATTTGATCCATTCATCTGGATGGAGCCCCATGATTGAATACTAGTAGAGAGAGAGACCGAGCAGAATAGGCAGGCACACACACACACACACACACACACACGTACACACACACTCCCAGTCGGTTGCCATGTGATGTCCTGTACCATCTCAAGATTTTGCCAGCAAGAACAGATCATCACCATCTGTGGTACCTGGACCTTGGACCTCCACAACTGTGTACTAACTAAGCCTCTTTTCTTCGTATAATAGGCTGCCTCTGGTGGTTCATTGTAGTAATGCAAAATGGACGAATGTACCCCCCGCCATGCAAAACATGTCTCCCCTCTGAACTTCTGCTTATGCTTCAAGCTACCTACATGTCCTCATTCCTCACTCCTCATCTACTCATGGCCATCCTGCTGACAAATTCCTGACTGGTGCACAGCTGAGAACAGCGTAACCTGGTGACCAGGAGTGATTGTGTGTGTGTGTGTGTGTGTGTGTGTGTGTGTGTGTGTGTGTGTGTGTGTCTATTCTGCTCTTTCTCTCTCTCTCTCTCTCTCTCTCTCTCTCTCTCTCTCTCTCTCTCTCTCTCTCTCTTCTTTTTACAGTACTGGAGATTAAACCCAGGGGCATTCTACCTCCAAGCTACTACACCCCTAGCCTTATTTTTTATTCTTTATTTTGAAACAGGGTCTCACTAAGTTGCCTAGAGCTTCACTAAGCAGCTGAGGCTGGCAGCGAACCCAGATCCTCCCATCTCAGCCTCCCGAGTACTGGGATTACAAGCGTGCGCCACCACGCCCGGCTCCTGCTCCTTAGAACAGATTTCCTAAAATTTAAAAGGAAGGTGGGTTATAAGAGGGACTCAGACAAAGAAGGAGCAAAGATGACTTAACTGAAAGTGATGGGGGAGAGACACCCTAATGCACATGATGGACTTTCACAATCATATCAAAGTCAATCACTAAACTGAACTTGAGAAGGAGGGAGGGCAAGGGAGTGGGGTAGGAATTGGGGAAGGGTTAAATGAGACATGTGTGCATGTATGCCTTTACCAGCTTGTACCTAACAAAGTTGTATGATTACAATACACCAATTAAAAAAAATTAATTAAAAAAAGAAATTCATCATTCTCCCTTAAAAAAAAAAAGATGGAGTGGTCATATCATAATGAGATAAATTTAGGTTGAAATATTATATAGTTATTTTAAACATGGCAATAGCAACCAATGAACTACAATTGAGTATATTAGATTTCAGGGAAGCAGCTCCGTATTTTTATATGATTTTTTTTACTTATTCCATTATTTTGTAGTTGAGGGGGATATATTTTATTTTTACATGTCTGTTACAGTTTCCATTTCAAGTAAATGCCATGAGCTACTTGACTGGGGGTGGGGCAGGCTTGTGACTTAAAATTAAATGGCATCTAGTAGTTGACATACTAATTTAATAAAGCAGTGACTCGAACTTCTAGGAATGCATGTAAGTGCACAGTGAGCTAGCACCGAAGCCTCGTGTTCCTCAGTTAACAGAACGGAGGAGACCTGTTCCCTAGTCTGGTTTTCTTGGTCATCATCATTAATGTACTGGGAATTTTTTTCTATTATATTTCATAAATATAAAAATCCTAGCCCTAGCCGGGCGTGGTGGCACACGCCTATAATCCCAGTACTTGGGAGACTGAGACAGGAGGATCACAGGTTCGAAGATAGCCTCAGCAAGTAGTGAGACTCTCATCAACCTAGCGAGACCTTGTTTCAAAATAAAAATAAAATAGGTGTAGCTCAGAGATAATGCCCCTGGATTCAATCCCCAGTATCACAAAAAAATAAAAAGTGAAAAACAAATAAATAAAAATCCTCGCAACAATTTAGCTTTACCTAGAGGTTAAAATTATGAACTTTGGAGTTGGATTGAGTAGTATGAATTCTGGCTGTCACTCACTGTACAACGTCAGACAACTCACTTAAAACCAATCTTTTTTTTTTTGACTTTATGATCTCTACCTGCCTCATAAGATTTCTGTGTGTATTAACTGAGCTTTTACGAATAAAGTACTTGGAACTTTGTCCAGAACGTACTAAGCGCCCGATAAAAATTCACTCTTGTTTTTCCTACATCTACATGCTTGAGAATAACTGTCAAACACTTGATTGATTATGGTGACTGATTATGTTAAGAAGAAACTACTCATTTCCTCCTGAAGCTAATCACCACAACAGAGAACACAGAGAGAAATCTAAAGTGAACGCTCTCCTCCCTTAAAATTCCAGGGCCATTCAACCTTTGTTTTCAAAATGGGACCAAATGCACTTGTACCTCTTCTAATGTGTCAGATGGTCAGGACTGATTGCTTTTCCATCATGCGAGGTTTTTCATATCTATCAATATGAAACATGTTATATATGTTTATATTGATGGATTCTCCCTCACCACCACCACCAACCACCGGTGCTCAAAAAAATCTGCTAAAGCTCTCGGATGAAATCCCTTAGCTTTCTGATTTTAAAGCTTGTTAAATTCCCTGTGTCAAGTCGTGTGTAGGAATGCGAAAGACGTTATTCGCATAAAGTTGCTTTAAAGAATAATCCGATGCCGACGAATATGCAGTGGACCAGATGCCTGGTAGAACTTCTTTTTCTTTCTTTTTTTTTTTCTTTGCCAGCCTTAATACATTCATGTACCAGTAGTTCAGTAGTTCAATTCACAATCATTTAATAAAGTGAACATTTGTAGTCTTAAATATTAAGAAAGAAACAGGCTATTAAAAGTTAAAACCCTGCATGCATTTAGCTACTTTTTTTTTTTTCTTAAAGTAATCCCAGGAATGCTGTAATGAGGTCTCAGCCTAGAAGTGGGCATTGTGCGAGTTCATGTAAGTAATGAACCTTTCATGTGAAATGATGTCGCGTCACAATTCATTTGCATCCCTGCTTAAAGTGTAATTAAGTTTCCCTGACAGCGTGGCTTATGGCTGAAAGAACAGACCTGATGCTAAATTAATCCAGAGTCCCTCCGTTAATAACACTCAGCAAAGGAAAACTTCACACGCTCATTCATTGAAAGTTCCCAAACTCCCATTTACAGAAGCGCTTGAGAAGGCGACCCTACAGAGAAATGTTTGTGTAAAACGGATGGCTTCTCGCCACACAGATTCAATCATTGAAACACGGGAAACAGAACTTTGATGAGTCAAATCATAATAAAAATTCTATTTTTATTTCAGCTAGAGAGGCGAGGGGTCTAGAGTGCATGGTTTTATACTTAAATATCACTGTACCTTATTTTTAAACGATAGCATGTTTTCAAACTTACATCTCAAGTGTTAACTAGGCGTGATGGGGCAGGCCTCAAATCCCAATAGTTGGGCGACTGAGACAGGAGGATTACAGGTTTGAGGACAGCCTTAGTGACTTACAGAGACTCTCAGCAACCTAGAGAGACCCTGTTTCAAAAAAACAAAACAAATAAAAAGGACTGGAGGTATATCTTGGATGTAGATTGCCTCTGGGTTCAAAAAAAAAAAAATGGCCGGGTGTGGTGGCGCACACGCACACTTGTAATCCCAGCATTCTGGAGGCTGAGACCGGAGGATCCGGGTTCACGGCCAGCCTCAGCTACCTAGTGAGGCACTCCACAACTTAGTGAGACCCTGTTTCAAAATAAAGAATAAAAAATAGGGCTGGGGGTATAGCTCGGAGGTAGAATGCCCCTGAGTTCAATCCCCAGTACCGCAAAAAAAAAAAAAAAAAAATGAAGTGTTGATGGTTTTAAGATTTGTAACAGAAGTAGCCTGACATAATAAGTGCTCAGAAATTATGGAATTCCTTTATATACATTCTTTTAGGACTTGAATGTGTCACATAAGTTCCACAGTGTACTTGTTACTCAATAATTCTTGTGTGTATGTGTTTGTTATTCTCATTGTTTGTTTTGTTAAGAATGTTTACTTTTTGCAGTCCTCAGAATGGATTATGATGTTGCCACAGGCCCAGAACTACACTGTATTATTTAAACAAATCTGAAGCCGGGCGTGGCAGCACATGCTTGTTATTCCAGTCCTTGGGAGGCTGAAACAGGAGGATTGCAAGTTCACAGGCAGCCTCGGCTACTTAGTGAGGTCCTCTGCAACTTAGTGAGACACTGATTCCAAATAAAAGAATAAAATCAGGGTGGGGGTGTAGCTCGGAGGTAGAGTGCCCCTGGGTTCCATCCCCAGTGCCACACACACACAAAAAAAAATTAACTATAGGAGGATTCAATGTATAAATAATCTAAACTGTTTTCAGAGGTAGAAAATGAGAGAGCCAATTTCTGAGGATTGGATTCCGTTTCTCTGCCAGGGCAACATAGGAAACGTCGCGTGATGGTTGTGGGTGGTCATGGCTTGGTGCCGGTATCCTGTCCTCTTTCTAGTTGTCCCAATTCAATGGCGAATGTGAAGAGAACCATTCTGTCTTCAAACTGATGGCCTCAATGCTGATGACTGCTGCCGCCATGAATAAAGTGGCTCTTGAGAGAGTTCGTCAGAAAAAAAGGACCAAGTCCACCTGTAACACCCAAGATGTTCCCGAGTCCACTAGCGCCCAACCCGGTTATCCCTGATGGGTTTACTCCAGTCCCCTAAACCAAAATTGTTCAGGGTCTTTCAGGGTGAGTTAGCGTTTATTCTGACAGATGACCCACATGCCCTGCCTCCCAAGTAAGTTGTCACATTTAGAAATTAGACAGTATATTAAAGTGTAGCACGGAGTAGAAACTATAGTATACTCCTCCGTGTGATTTTATAGCACTGAGAGTTCCCTAAGGCAAAATTCGTAGCAGCTCATTTTTCTAGATCAGGTCTCAGCTCTATGCAATGGATCACTGGCATTTGAACAGAAACTCTGCCTTCTCTTTCCTGATTTTCCAAAGAGCTATTTCAGGGAACAGAAAATCTGTCAGGAAGGACAAGGTGACAGGTGGCGGGGGGGATGACCTAACAATTATTTTCTCCTATCACTTATTAAAAGAATCATAATGTAGTAAAACAAAGAGTAAAAGTCATGTTCAATTAAGTGACTTGTCTTTGCCTGCCATTGGATCGTTTGCAGTGCTATCAGACAAACATTTCACTCTTCCCATCCTGCTGAGGCCAAAAGGTGGTGGTGCACAGAGTTGTATTTGGTTTTTGTTGTTGGTTTTTTAGGGTTGTTTTGTTTGTTTGTTTTTGAGGTACTGGGGATGGAACCCAAGGGCATTCTACCCCTGAGCTACACACCCAGTCCTATTTTTTATTCTTTATTTTGAAACAGGGTCTCACTAAGTTGTGGAGAGCCTCACGAAGGAGCTGAGGCTGGCCACGAACCCGGATCCTCCTGTCTCAGCCTCCCAAGTACTGGGATTACAAGCGTGCACCACCAAGTGCCTTTCTTCATGAATTCTAGCCTGTGCCATCAGGAGGGAAAGCATCCTAGAAAAAAGCTTCCTTCCTGGCACTCAGTCTGACGGCCCTCAGCCATCTCCCATCATCCCCTTCAGATTGGAAGGCTAAAAATAGTGCAAAGGCTTAGGGTCATATTGGGAAAATAAATTCAAATATTAAGTTTCAATGCACAGCTATGTCTTAATTCATTCGCTAAACACAGGAAAATTAAGAAGAAAGGCATATTATATGTGTGTTTTAATAACTTCTGGAATTGTGCTTTAATATATCTGTTGTTTTAAAATATTTATGTAGACATTATATTTAATTTATGTATGAAAATTTTCTTATGTAAAAGTGTACAGGCCTGGCCACTCTAATCCACTAATGAATGATAAACCATTCTTTCGGTGCCAATAATAATAAATGCACGTGTAGACAATTCATGTAATATAAAACACAGTCATATTTTATTGAGGTCATACCTAAAAAGTTTATAATAAGCAGTTTGTTGAATTCGCATTTTTAGATGCATTGAGATGGCCCAAGTCCAAAGTTTATTATGTAATAATGAAGATATCTTCTCCCATCCTGTTGACAGTTTCCCTGAGTCCTCAGTTACTAGGAAACACACTGAATAATTCATACAGCAGTACTGTATGCTGGTTAAGTACTTCCCTCCCTGCAACACTGTGACGAGATGAGCTTTGCCAACAGACCATCAAGTACAAGTACGTGAACTTTTACTACCAGCAGCAATGTTACTGATACTGTGCACAAAAGCAAATGAGCAGCAGGCAGCCCTGCCCCCCCCCCCCCGCCGACCTGCCCCCCCTGCTCCAGCCCCAATGTACCAAAGGAAGTTGATTCAAGTTGACTGCTATGTAGATTCACTTCCAATTAGCTGGGGATTAAGCAAAAGAACTAGTTCAAACAAACTACTAAAAATATCACCTGTGCTAAACAAAAAGTCTATCAATGTATATGTACAACCTATATACTTATATGTTTATAATTAGATATATACATACAACTTTAAAATTGGAGGCACTGTTAAAAAAAAAAAAAAGGTAAATGTTTAAAGTGCACCCCCCCAAAAATTGGCAGCATCTGAAATGAGTAAGTTTCAAACCAAAAAGTTCAAATACAATATTCATAAAATGTAACACATAGCTGAGTGTGGTAGAGCACACCCGTAATCCTAGTACTTAGCTAAATAAACTCCGTCGCGGCAGTATTCACTGTCAGCCCTCCTGAATCTACCCCTCACTCAGAGGTAGAATGCCCCTGGGTTCAATCCCCAGCACCCCGTAAAATTATATATACATATACACATCAAGTATAAATATATATGATCAATGTGAGCTAATAGTAACGAATGATACAAGGCCACAGCACTTGGTGTATTTCCCGCCACATCCCGCCTTGCCCCCCACCCCTCCCTGCACTCGTTAGTGAGATTGGCGGCGACACCTTCGTATAGGAACGAGCATCATTTGAATTGTTTCCTTCCTCGATTCCCTTTTCCCCTCTCCTTGTCCCTCCCCAACCTCCTTCCACTATTCGGCTGGCCTCTTCCCATTTATCTAAAGTGTCTTTTGCTTCCTTTTCTCCCTCTAGCCTCCACATACGACAGGAAACATATGAATGTCATCGTTTAACAGAATAAGGCACAAAGTGGTCAGATTTGGACATAGTTATGTCGGGAACAAAGGATATCAGATTCCTCCTTTATTCAGATCACCTCTCCGTAGACTCTCCGCCCCTGTTCCCAAAGCAGATCCTGTCAACGCTAATGAAGAATGTCATCTTAGCTGAAGTCAGCCAGAATCATCGGCAAGCCCATTCTAAAAACTACCCATTTGGAAATTGGTGGTGCTCACGAGCCAAATTACCTTTCTGCTCTTCCAACTCCACTCCCCCAGAGATCACGATGATTTAATTTTAAAAACTGCTCAGGGAATCTCTGTAACAATGTTGTCCACAGGACAATTTACAACTTCTGTGAAGAGACCTGTAGATCAAGATCTGTGGTCTGTGAGAACGAAATCTCCCAGTCGTAGTGGTTTCTCAGCTAAAACTATTCTGTATCTAAAGAATACACCAAGAAGCTGGGCGTGGTGGTGCACGTTTGTAATCCCAGCATTCGGGAGGCTGAGACCTGAGGATCCGGGTTTGAGGTCAGCCTCAGCTACCTAGTGAGGCACTCCGCAACCTAGTGAGACCCTGTTTCAAAATAAAGAATAAAAAATAGGGCTGGGGGTAAAGTTTGGAGGTAGAATGCCCCTGAGTTCAATCCCCACTACTGCAAAAAAAAAAAAAAAGAATACACCAAGAGTTGTGTATGTATGTATGTATGTTTGAATCACACTGACCCTCACTATGATGTATAATTTCAAGCACTAATAAGGGCATTTAAGAAATAAAATAAGCTAGGCGTGGTGGCACACTCTTGTAATCCCAGTACTCGGGAGGCTGAGACAGGAGGATTGCAGGTTTGTGGCCAGCCTCAGCTACTTAGTGAGGCCTTCTGCAACTCAGTGAGACCCTGTTTCAAAATAAAGAATAAAAAATAGGGCTGGGGGTGTAGCTTGGAGGTAGAATGCCCCTGGGTTCAATCCTCAGTGAAATAAATAAATAAATAAATAAATAAATAAATAAATAAATAAATAAACATACATACATTATTAAAGATTTTTAAAAATAAATTAAAAAGGAAATATATGAGGAATTTTATCCAGGGAAGTTTTAAATTTTGCTCTGGTATACTCTAGGACTGCTAGGCGTCTCCTCCCTTTCTGATGGTTTTAGAACCTTTTTACTTTAAAAAGAATTCACCACCACACAGTTAGAGCCTATATACTATCCATCCGCCAGGACAAACCTAAGTAACTTGTTTGACTTTCTTTCAAAATAGGAATTCAGAAGCGTTCTCTATTATGGCTAGAATTTCTTGGTTAATTCTAAGAGCATCACAAGATATAAGTATTAATTGTCTAGGATGACATTTTTTCCAAATAAAAACAGACTTCAGAAAATCAGCTTGTAGAGACCTGCACCAAACAGGCTCCAATAAGTGTGAGTGACTACATAAAACATCAATGTCCCTGTCAGCTCCATTTGCTTCTTTATTGAAAAATTAAACTAAGTCCTAACTTTATTGAGCTCTGGGTTGTCATTTAGCAAGTATGTTTTCAAGAAGCTGGGCACTCGTCGTCCACAAATCAAAGTCCTTGCCCTTGCAGAGCTTACATTCTAGCTACACTCATAGAGAGCATTAGCAGATACCTAAGGTAAGCACCTGAAATCGCTTGGCCCATTCACCGAGAGAAGGAACAGGATGCTATTTTTTATTTGCTGAAAACACTGAAGACAAAATGGATGCATGTTCAGAACTCAGACAAGAGCAATACATCATCCAGCTAAATGATCTGTTTATTTGTCATCTGCTATTCCTTTCTGCTTGAGAAGAATATGATTTGCAGAGGTCAGAAGTCATGCTAGCATGTCCTGGCTGACTAGCGTTATTACTATTTGTTGACTGAATGAAGGAACTGCAGGCCAAGTAATGAATGAACATTGAATGAATGTCGCTGGAGTATCTTCTCACAGCTGTTGAACCAATAACTGCGGTTCACTCAACACCCTTGGTTTTCACAATACTTCCCAAAGTGACTCTGACAAGGACCCTTCCTGTTATATTTTGCAGTAGATGAGGCTCTAAGAAAAGGATTGCAAATGCACCAGTCAGAGTAGGGTAGCTCCTTCTGTGTTTCCCCACCCACCACAAACCTACTTCCATTCCTAACATGTGGACATTTTGCTGCTAATTTCTTTACATCTTGCCCTGAATAGTGGGGCAAAAGGCTACCACTGCAGGAGAGAATCGTTGTGCCATTTGTGCCAGGATCACAAAGAATAACTCCCTTGTTCCCCCAAACCACAGTATCATCGGCTCACCACCTACCCTCTCCAACCCTACCCTGGTTTTCTCCACTAAACCACAACAGTTGTTTCATTTTCTTTTTTTAAGCCATGTGAATATTTTGATATTTCTATTGGTGCGTTATAGTGTCACATCATAATGTAATTCAGTGATAGTGACATTCGTGCACACAGCACTTGGTGGGATTCCCTCTGCCCCCTTCTCTCCCCCGCCGGGTGTTGAGGCTGACATTGGTATTCCCACATGTGGACATAAAGTCAGTGAAAGTAAATCCTTCACTGATTCTCCCTCTCCCCCCTCCCCTTCCCCTAGAACACCTTCCTGGCTCCACTGGGAGCCAATGTCTGAAGTCCCTCTTTTTTTTTTAAATTTATTTATTTTCATTCGTGCATTTTAAGCATACATCTTTGTTAGCTACAAATTGATAACGACATATGTGCACACATTTCTCATTTGACCCCTTCCCCAAATTCCCACCCTGCTCCTTTGCCCTCCCTCCCTCTCAAGTTCAGTTTAGTGAGTGACCTTGATATAATTTTGTAAGTACATCGTGCACATTAGGGTGCCCCCCCCACCGTCCATCCCCTTCAGTTAAATCAACTTCTTTGTTTATCGAGGGTCTCTCCTTTTCATCTGGAGACCCTCTTATGCCCCATCTTCTCCCTAGCATCTGCATATTAGGGAGAACATATGCTTCTTTACTCTTTGTGACTGACTAATCTCACTTAACATAATGTTTTCCAGTTGCATCCATTTCCCTGCAAAGAACATGATTTTGTTCTTTATGGCTGAGTAAAATTCCATTGTGCACATATCCCATAGTTTTGTAATCCCTTCATCCGTCGATGGACATCTTGGCTGTTTCCATAGTTTGGCAATTGTGAATTGTGCAGCTATAAATATAGATACACATGTGTTGGTCTGATACTTTGGTTTCCATTCTTTTGGGTAGATACCCAGAAGTGGTATTGCTGGGTCATATGGTAGGTTCATTCCCATTCGGCTGAGGGTCCTCCATACTGTTTTCCAAAGTGGTTGCACTAGTTTGCAATCCCACCAACAATGTATTAGGGTTCCCACTTCTCCACACCCTCGCCAGCAGTTTCCAGATTACTCCCTAGCTTCCACATATAAGGGAAAACATGACCTTGCACTTTCTGGGACCGGCTAATTTCACTTAACATAATGTTCTCCAGGTCCATCCATTTTCCTGCAGATGACATAATTTTTTTCTTCTTTATTGCCAAATAAAATTCCATTGTGTGCAAATCCCATCATTTTGTAATCCATTCATCTGTTGATGAACACCTGGGTCAGTTCCATTGGCAGAGACCACACTACAATCCAGCCCTCAAAAATCTTCCAGACCGATTTTTTTTTAAGTGCTAATAATAAGTAACTCTCTAACTTCAAAGAAGTCCTCATTGAAACATTTGAGTAGAACCAGAACTGCTGCTTGAGGAGCACTTTGGCTCTACCTGAGAGATTCCTGCACAGCCTCTGGGTATAGTCAGCTGAATTTTCTTTCCAGCAAGAGCCGCAGTAGGGAGCACTGGGCTCTCCATGCCCCTCTGAGACGTCGCCTTGGCCATCAGCTTGCCTGATGAAGATCCCAAGAGTTCCCTATGGTCAGCCACACCTGGCACGAGGCATTGCTTACTACTGCTCTTACTGGACATTGTCTCCACCTGGTTCTCACACCCCACGGAGGTCATTTATATTCAGAAGAAATTGATGAAAGTGGTCATTTCCAAAAAAAGAAGCTGTCTGATTGGAAATTCACCCACAAAGCTAGCATCTCCAGATCTCCTGACTCGGGATACTAGGGCAGATCCAGCGCCTAGCACAGTACCTTGCGCAGAGCAGGTCAGCAATGGGCATCTGTTAAGAGTAAATATCCAACTTCCTGTGTTCCTGTACTGAAATGTGTCACTTTCCAAAACAGCTCATTTTGTGGGACAGAATCATTATGACTTTTCCTAGCCGCACCTTCTGCTAGTCTAGATTTTCCATGAAATGTTGTTCCTTGGAGACAGGAACTTTGTCTCTTTTAGGCTTATAATCCCAGCTGCAAGAACAATACCCTACACATTAAAGGTGCTCATAAAAATATTTGTTGAATGAATTCGTCTATGAACCTCATATGTCATGCAAGTGTTCAACCAAAATAGAACTTAAAATAGAAAACGCAGAAGAGTTGAAAGTTGACATTGATGACTTCAATACATTTTAATGGCTTTTCTATCTTCCTTCTTCAAACGATAATGTTTACAATTCTTTTGGGAAGGATTGTAATATCTACCATTTAGAGAACAAATTCTTTGCACATAAATGGGTATCACATTGTCCTATAGAATTGTAAATCTGCAGCTGAAAATGTGAAATGTATTTGTTTATTAATATCATGACAGATTTCACAGGTAACATGATTTTTTTCTCCAGAAGTTTCTGAAGTCAAAAAACCACCCTGGTAGAAAGATACTGCCCATAACATAGCAGGAGAGGGATTGTAAGCAAAGGGGTTTCTCTATTCTGTAGAGTCCAGTGTAATAGCTTGGCTTCGTGTTGTTATTTTTTCTTTTGTTTTGTATTGCTTCTGTTTTTGCATTGAAAAATAGGAGCAGAGATATCTAAAGTATATATAGAGAAAACATATATTCAAAAGAGATGGGAGAAATCTCATTTTTAAGAACTCCAATCAATATTCGCTAAATGAACAAAACATTTTGTGAAGGCGAATTCATTTCTCTAGAGTGAAAGCAAGGACACTTGTCATTCTACTTTGTATCCTCTCCTCCTAACTCAGGGCCAGGCCCACAACAAGCACTCAACAAATGTTTGATGAATGAATAAATGATCAGCTCAATAAATTTCAATAACTAATTTTGTTTTTATTAAGCAAACCCATTTTAATCTGATAACACGCCACTTTCAGTAGCAATTTGCGATACTCAAGTGCACAGATCTTTTCCACGTAATGACAGCAACACTATGCTCCAGCGTGTGTGGACTGTGCTGGACACTGCTCCACCAGCACACCAAACCATCACAAGAATTCAGCAAGCCAGCTACTCCGGGTGACACATAGACAGCTGCGTCCAAGCTCCCTTTGTTTCCGTTGCCTCCGCTACCAATCGTGGGATTTTTAATGCAGCCGGCATCCACCAAACAAACAATTCGCTCACGGTCTTTATTTCCCCCCTTTTACAAAGTAGAAAGTCAAATGGTAAAAGTTAATAGAGCTATAAAAGTGATAGCACCAAATTTATTTGAATGACAGCGTGAGTGTCATTGATTTAGGACAGCTGCTCTCTGAATAAATATATATGAGGTCCACTGGCCGCCCAGAAAAAGGCCACGGCAGACGCCCAGGGCTCGGGCCTGAAAACCTGCTGGCATCAGCTGCAGCCTGCCTCCAGCGCCCAAGACTGGCCAGCTGCTCGCGATGCAGAGGCTGCTGGATTGATTTCTTACTGGAATAGATTTCTCACCAACAAGGATAATCCTTTATTTGAGGGTTAGTCACTTGGATTCCTTTCAGATTCTTCACTGTCAGGCTTTGCGATTTTTATTTATTCTTGGGAGAAGGCACTAAGGTCGTAGTGATGGCACGTTTCACTCTCCGAGCCCCTCTTTGCAGGGCCTGAGAGAAATAAAAAAATTCTAGCTTGGAATTTTTCATGCTTGTTGACAGTTTGGAAATGATTTATTTGAGAAGAGAACAGAGGTGAAAGGAGGAGGAGAGATCATTTATTCTACCACCTTTGAGAACTTGGTTATCAGTTCATCGTGGGCTTATTGTTAGATAAAATGCAATGGCTTTCTAAGCGTTCGTTTCAGAAATAGGCTTTTATCTCTATTTAAGAAGTAATGCTAAGATATTTTTAAAGTCCCATGGGTAAACTTCCACCAAGTAGGCTGAAACAGTTCCTTACGGCTGGAGTAATTTTAATTTACTCTTCTCTGTATTGGTAAGGTGAAACTGATTAATGTAAAACCGGTCAAAGAAAACATGCTTGAATCTGCATATATTTATCAATGCATGTATTTTATACATATGTGGATCTATATGTAAAATAGATCTATGGGGTACTCTATTCTATGGGGGTACTTTCAGATGTTTTCAATGCTAGCTTCATCCACACTTGTTAGAGTTCATAAAAATACAAATTATTGCTCTGTAAAACTTCTACTTAATACTGTGATATTTTAATCCATTTTTCTCCATGAGAATTATTACATGTATACTTAGGATAGAATTATATAATGGTTACTGAAACAATTATTCAACAGGATTTCAACATGCTTCAAACTATCTCTGGGGCTCTCTGATTTTGCTACACAGAATACAATATTTTGACTAATTTCTTTAGAGAATAGCAAGATGCCAGGCAATCTATTGCTCTTTCCTGTCTCATAAAAGAAAATTTTTCGAAGTAAGTTATTGCCAATTACTTATAAGTACATCTAGGAAGAGGATGAGAAAGAACAGTGAGTAAATTTTCTAAAAAGATTATCTCAACTTCCCAAGTGTGAAGTCCTCAATTCCATCTATTAAATAGTGGAGACATTAAAACAAGCCAGGCACGGTGGCACATGCCTATAATCCAAGTACTTAGGAGACTGAGACAGAAGGATCACAGGTACAAGGCCAGCTTTGGCAACTTAGCGGGACCCTGTTTCAAAATAAAAATAAAAGAGGTGGGGGGAGGGGGTAGCTCAGAGGTAGAAAGCCCTTGGGTTCTATCCCCAGTACCAAAAAAAGATATCAGGAGACAGAAAGAGAAAGAAACAAAGGAGAAACTGAAGCTAGATGCAACTATTAAGAATTTAAAGGAAACTTTAATTAATAAAGTTAATAAAGACCCCTGTACTTATTTCCTACTTCATAAGCCAAACTCAGAGACTCTACGATAAACAAAATCCACTGAAACATTGAATGCCCACTCAGATAATGATTTCTCAAAGGCAAATTTACATATCAGAAACATAAATAAGAGCCGGGCGTGGTGGCGCACGCTTGTAATCCCAGTACTTGGGAGGCTGAGACCAGAGGATCTGGGTTCGAGGCCAGCCTCAGCTACCTAGTGAGGCACTCCGCAACTTAGTGAGACTCGGTTTCAAAATAAAGAATATAAAACAGGGCTGGGGGTATAGCTCGGAGGTAGAATGCCCCGGAGTTCAATCCCCAGTACCGCAAAAAAAAAAAAAAAAAAAAAAGAAAGAAAGAAACATAAATAAGGGGGGAATCTACTTTAAAATATAAATGCATATGTTGTACTTATTATATTCGTATTCTATGAGCGCTAGAACTTCATTCTGCATCAGATTTGCAATTCCCAAAATAAAATGAAAATAATAACACTTATTTTTCCCTAAAAACGTTTGATGCAAGGTAAGCCTAAGAGCAAGACATTATGAAATTTAAATTCTCCTTCCTTCTCTTGGGGTAGGACCAATAAGTAATAGGTAAGTTGGACGTGAGGGTTTTGTTGTTATTATTGGTGGGGTTTTTTTTTGGGGGGGGGGGATGGAGGGCTCAGGGAGTTCCAAAAAGGAGCAAACCACATCCAAGAGAGACCTCAAGCTGTTATTTAAATAGTGTACCAGAGGCAGCCTCAGGTGAACTGCAGTTGTAGCTATTGTTCCAGGGAAAGTATACAAAGAAGATTACCTCCTTTCCTTCCTATTTAGAATGTCACATTGAAATCACCTTCCTAGGTAAAGGGGGAAAAAAGAACATAAGTGACTCCTGCCTAACTTCCCAATTTTGAAAACTATTATGCTCATTTGGAAAATCTTTGTCAGCACGAAAGCATTACTTCTCACGAACTCTCAAGTGGTGTATAATTTTATGTTTCGTCACACATATGATTACTGTGTATGGAGCACAGTAGGACCATCTGGCAGGCATATTATTTGGGACGCAAATCTCAGTCTGTGTTTAAAAAAAAAAAAAGCATTATGTAAAACGTTCAGCTAGATGTTAGCTAGGGTTCAAAATAAAAACGCACACACGAGCCATTCAGAATTTACAAATAAATAAAAATGGAAAGGTCAGCAATGGTCTTTCTTCCTCGCTGTTGCTGAGCCTTTGAAATGAGCTCAGGAAATGTATGCAGGTGGTTTTTTGATTAATTTGATAGAGGTACATCCATGGAACCAATTTACAAGTGATTTGCAGGCGGGCTGGCATTACAGAAATAAACGGTGCTATTATTGTGATTTATGCGACTATTCCTAACACAAATGATAAAGTGAAATTTACAGTCCTTAATTACCGCCATGAAAAATTGGGAGGGAGAGAAAAGAGCAGAGATTGGCAATTTGCAAACTTGTCAGTAAGGCAAGATGCAAAAATCCATTTTCTTTCTTAAAAAAAAAAAAAAGATATTGTAAAATCAGGCCTCACTGTCCATTGAGGAAGAAAGGGAATTTGAAAAACAAATGACCAGAACTTAACCTTGAGATGCCCCACAGCAAGCATAGCTTGAAAAAGCAGCAAAGAAAATGTCCCCTATGGTCATCAAAAACAGGGAGGTGATAAAACACTAGACGGTTCATTATTCCAGGCCACAAACAAGACCCCGTTAGTTCACAAAACGCAGCACTGTTCATTATTTGAGGCCAGAAATAACACCCAGTTTGCTCTCAAATCCCTTTCTTTCTAGATATTTTATAAATGTTTTGTAGTTGTGTGTGTGTGGGGGCACATTAAAGAAATCTTATCTGCAATTTTTAACAAAGTGTTTTTCTCTTGTCTCATCCATATCTAATTGGTACTTGAAGTACGTTATGATATTGAAAGACGTTAAAAGACACATTATTATCCACAGAATGCCAACAGAGCTAGACAGAGAACTTACTCTGAGAGATATGGCTCAAACACTGCAGTTTTCAAGGTTGGGGATAATGAGACCACCCCACCCCCACTTTTGGTGGGTCCATGAACTTTTCTTCATCTTCCATCACTTCCTACCTGTGGAAGTCAGTTTTCCATCACTATAACAAAATACTTGAGAAAGTCAACTTAAAGAGATGGAAAGAGCCAGGCGTGGTGGCACACCTTTGCAATCCCAGCACTTGGGTGGCTAAGACAGGAGGATCGCAGATTAGAAGACAGCCTCAGGAAGTAGTGAGACTCTCATAAATCTACCAAGACCCTGTTTCAAAATAAAAATAAAAATAGAGCTGGGTGTATAGCTTGGAGGTAGAATGCCCAGGTTCAATCCCCAGGTCCAAAATTTAAAAATAAAATAAATAAATAAATAAATAAGATGGAAAAGTGTATTTGGGTATCGGGCGCCCCAGGCTGAACCCTCAGCCATGAGGCCCCAATAAAGACGCTGCCTGAATGTTGCTGGTTCGAACCTCTTTTATTATCTCTCTTTCTTTCTGGGATCAAGAGCACTATACAAACAGTAACAAACACAGTACAGAAGTCGTCTTTCCAAACAGTGCTTTTCCAACTGACTTCCAATAACCCCTCTCTCTAGCAATCCGTCTTCCACTAGCAACCCACAATCTTTCTTCCCAGGACTTCCCCAGCAACCCAGCCAACCTCTTCCCAACTGCTTCTTCTTCCCAACCACCTCCTCCCAGAACTTCTCCCAGCAACCCAGTCAGCCAACTTCCCAACCAGCCTTTCCCCAGCAGCTCTCTCTCTAGGCGAGAGGTGGAGGCTTTTAAAGCTGTGCAGGGCCTAAGCCACGAGGCGTCTCATACAGCTCTCACCTGGGCCGGCCACGAGTCGGGCGTGCTGGTGCATGCGCTCTGGCGTGGGGCAGCCCTAGAATGTTTTCCACCTGGCAGCTGCTTCTGGCACTCTGCCAGGCGCCATCTAGAGGCGAGGTCCAGCTGGCCAGACTAGGCCCCCGACATTTGGGCTCATGGATTCAGGGGTTTCAGTTCATGGATAGTTGACTCCATTGTTTGAGGGCCTCTGGTAAGGAAAACTGTCATGGTGGAGAGCAGGTAGTGGGGCAAAGACACTCATCTCATGGTGCTCAGGAAGCAAAGGCAGAAAAAGAGAGAGGAGGAGTCAGCATCCCAATAGCCTGTCAAGGACACAATGACCTAAATTCCTCCCAGGAAGCCCCGCCTCTTAAAGAGCCTACCACCTCCACCTAGCGCCATGGGCTGGGGACCAAGCTCTCAACACACAGGCCTTTGGAGGCCACATCCAAACCACAGAACTCCTTTAACAACCTGGCCATGTTTCTTCTCCAACATCTATTCCCTTGCATGACCCGCCTACTATCAGAGAAGGCTAAGGGTTCTGACAGACTTTGTAATCACTATTCGCTAAATGTGTTTCAATCTACAGTAATTCCATGAAACATGACAACCCATTGGACCTAAGGGAAAAAGGAGATGGAAGAGTCAAAGATGACAGAAGTATCTTATCTGCCTGACTTAGAAAATAATTGAGCAATTTTAGAAAAAGGAAAGTCAGGCCTAAAACCTAAGAATTGATTAATTTGTTTCAAAAATTTGAGGTTAAGGATGTCCAGTTGTAGATATCTGATAAGTATTATGAGGAATTTAGGACTAAAGCTCTGGAGAGAACTTGGTCCAGAGATGTAGATTTTGGAAAAAATATGAATATAAACAGAGGTTGAAGGCAGAGGTTAGGATCAGACAATCGTAGTGGAGAATGCAAAGAAAAGAGATCTGAGAGGACGAACTAAAAATTGTTATATTTAGTAAAACAAAGGAGAGAAAAGAAAGAAGTCAAGAAGGAGTATCACTGTAGAATTAGGAGAATCCTCAGAAGAATTGCAAGCCTCATAAGAATTGTCACCTTCTTATTGCAATTAAGTAGAATGAGAAGACTTCATTAAAGTCATTGACCAAGATAATGTCAATAGATAATAAAGAACATACAAGCACGGGTGTGGATTCGTCTCCAAACTTGAGTTGTATACACTAAATGGGATGGATACAACATTTTGTACATAGATCATGCTTCAATAAAGTGATTTTTACATTTATTAACTAAGTTTTTTAAAAGAACAGAATATAGGAGTTTAAGAAATAAATGCATTTGAGAAAAAAAAGTATTGCAAGTGTACAGGTTTCCTCTTAGAAATCAAACAGAAAAATATTTAGGGGAAAATCTCAGAGAAGGATTAGGAAAATGTTTTTTAAAATAGTAAATATCAGCCAGGTGTGGTGGCGCACGCTTGAAATCCCAGCATTCGGGAGGCTGAGACCGGAGGATCCAGGTTCGTGGCCAGCCTCAGCTACCTAGTGAGGCACTCCGCAACTTAGTGAAAGCCAGTTTCAAAATAAAGAATAAAAAATAGGGCCGGGGGGTATAGCTCAGAGGTAGAACACCCCTGAGTTCAATCCCCAGTACAGCAAAATAAATAAACAAGTAAAATAGTAAATATCAAGTATATATAACTATCTTAGTGATTTCTGATTTCTTACCACTCAAAAATGACTTCTTTCATGACTGAGTGTAGGGATCTGCTTGACTTGACCCCAGCCATCTTGAGTTATAACCGCCATGACTGGCTCTGAATCACCCTAGCCTGGCTTTCCCATCTAGTTTCCCAGCACTCTATAAATAGGTGAAACCACTACAGTGATACATGGAGCTCTATGGGTGGACCCCAGTGCCTTTAGCACCAGGAATGTACCTGACATCTTTGATATTCACCCTAGATAAACCAGGTATGTGTGAATGAAGTCACTTTCATCTGTGCCCTTTCCTCTGATCCAGATTATGGGGGCCCACTGGTCTTGCTACCGATGGCCATGCTTCTGTCAGCAAGTAGCTGGTGGATTGCACCCTGCAGTCCCGGATCTATCTGCCTGTCTTTTGTCTCAGCACCTAATGTTCAGTTCTCACACACTGGGTCTGTGTTTTCCGGGGATGCTGGAATGTTATAGTGTGGAAGGAAAAAAAAAACAAAAAACAAAAAACCTGCAGATGAGGCATTTATGAAGTTCATTCCTTTTGTACGTAAGATGTCAGTAATCCTGATGGATTCTTATCTATCTTTGGCTTATTCCCACAAAACCTTAAGAGCATTTGGGCATTCTACGGTCAAATAGTTTCTTCATTCCTACTTTCCTTCAACTCAGCCTCCATTCCATCTCTACCAAACTTAAAATTGTTAAAGCAGCTTTCTCTCCACTGCAATCATCTTCCTCCTGAGATTTCAGATTGTAATGATATTTCACATCTTCTCACGTCCAATTCCTAAGGTCACACTTTCTCCCAAGACCTTTCCCTTCCTCCATACACCTGTATTTGGATCGTATCTTCTTTTCAAAAGCATTTCCTCGGTTATTATTTTCGTCACCATTCTGAAACAGGCCACATGGAATTTGAAATACTCTGCTTCTTGTTGCTGTTAAGTATTGTCATCCATATTTATCTTCACTACCATCTGAGGACTTACTTGATGTGTGAAGCTCCAGGTGCCTGACATTTTATCCCTTCATCATCTTCAAAAACCTTTTTTATTTGTATGGCCAACACTTAGGCCTTAGTAATTTTTCTACTGTCTATCACTTTGGAATGATAGTACTGAGGATATTTTACAATGGAATATCAGGAATGTGAATATCTCCCAGCTGAAAGTCTTTTGTTGGGCTGGGGATGTAGTCCAGTGGTAGAGTGCTTACCTAGCATGTGTGCTTCGATACGCAGCACTGTGCAAAAAGAAAAAGACCAAAGGTCTTTCATGACTTTTTCTTAAAATAACCAGTATACCTTCAGTCATTTTTCTATCATTTCTCCTTCCTTCAAAACTTAAAAACAAAACAAAATTAGGCAAGTCTCCCTTGATAGAGTGTGTGGTCCTTTGAAAATTCCACCGATGAGACTATCTGTTCCTGTGGCTGATCCTTGCAGAGGATTTTGTTTCTAGAATTGAGCAAGAACTCCTCAGTAGGGAAATTCACCAAGGGCTATGTATGTATGTTTGTATCACTTTGAATCTGACTTTGATGCTTAATGGCAAAACATAAAAAGTATTTAAAAACTCCTTGATAATAGATTGCTATAGTTTCTGTAGACATATAATTATTTTAGCTCCCTGATTCTACATTTCTCTCCCTGTTAGCAATAACACTCCCAATGTTTGGCATTTTCATTGCTTCCTTGCTTTCTGGAAGCTTTGACACCAATGGAATGCACATGTAAAAAGTTCCTGAGAGAATTGCATTGTGCAGTTAAACCAATACCAAAATAAGTCTGTCTCAGACCTTTTCACTCAAGGTATTATTTGCAGACCAACAAAATCAGCATCACATGGGAGCTTGTTAGTAATACGAGATTTACTAAATCAGAATCTGCATTTTAACAAGATCCCTTGGTGATTTGTTTGAGAAGCACCAGCCTGAGAGTTTTATGACCCGTACTAAGCATGAGTTTGAGTTACATATCTAAATACTATTATCTTAGCTCCCTAAGATGATATAAAACATTTGCTCTAATTTAGGAATTATATTACTGTTGTGCATGCATTAGCTCCTCTGCTCTTCAGAAGTCTTGTAGGATAGGTGATCCCCATCTTACCATGAGGAACTCAAGGCTGAGGGAAGTCAAGGCTCACATATTAGGCCATTATCTCAGGCATTTTCAAGTTAAAATGTCCACCCAAATTTTACTTGTTTAATCTTACCCTTAATATTCTAGTAGCTTCTTCTCAGAGCACTGGAGTATTCTCAACTGATTGAAGCTGAAAGCCAGTGATGGGATACAATGATGTGCCTTTACAAACTTAAAAGGAAGCGGTTCACCTTTTTTCCATTTGTGTAAATTATAAACTTTTTTTTCCCACTTTTTAAAAACCTAGTATTAAAGGTATGCTTGAAACATTATGTAAAAACATACATGTAAAAACTTCCACCTCAATTTTCAGCACTTCTGTTAACAGGAGAAGTTAATTACCAGGTAACAGAACATCACCCTCAGGACCAGCTGTTTGGATCCATGTCAATAATGTTCACTACTCTGTATATAATACGCCATCATATTCCCCTCACAAAACAGTCAGAGCTGGCAATGCGCCAGCTTCTACCCAACCCACTCGTAATTTGCTGCCTTTCATACAAGAGACATATGCATTTCAATCAAAGTCTATTTTAGCTAACTCTATACTTGCCCGAGGTCATATTTACAAGGTCAGAAAAAAAACTGCTCCCCCAAAAAGTTAAGGAAGAACATCTCAGAAGTGTCTCTTAAGAATTAAGGTTCCCAGTGATGAGATTTTTAAAATAAAAAATTAACAGTAAGTTAATAGTTTTGAAATTTGGTAACAAGCAAATTAAATTGTAGAATTTCAATACCTTATTTCTTCAGTTTATTATTAATTATTGCTCAGTTTATTTATAATAATCAGCAAAAAAAGACTCAATTTAGCACTATCTGAACTAATATTTAAATCTCTTACAGTCATATACCTGGCTTATTTTTTTTCTGTATGTTATAATGTTTTGGCTTTTTTTTTTTTTTCTGTACTGGGGATTGAACCCAGGGGCATTCTACCTCCCCAGTCCTATTTTTTATTCTTTATTTTGAAACAGGTTCTCACTAAGTTGCGGAGAGCCTCACTAAGTAGCTGAGGCTGGCTGCGAACCCCTATCCTCAGGTCTCAGCCTCCCAAGTACTGGGTTTACAAGTGTGCACCATCACGTCCAGCATTTTTGAAAACCTATCTGCCTAGAAAGAGACTGCTCCTGCAAAGGGCTCAGCTGGAAAAGTGCCTTTGATATGCAAACTAACCCAGAGAAAGTCGCCACCGATCAGATCCACCTACCACAGGAAGCCAAGTCCCTGTCTTAAACATTCCAAGGCCAGGTACCAGGAAACTAGAGACCACCCCTAAAGCTTAGCACCTGCTAACATTATTCAAACCAGCCAATCTTAAACTGTTTAACTGACCCTGTCTAAACTGTAACCTGTCCTGCAGGCATTCCATTAAGAGCTACTGGATGGCCTGCCTCTTTTGTTACCTAACACTGGTGCTTTTGTGCATACCCCTGCATGCATTTTGTATCTCCTGTTTCTAGGACCCATGAGTATAATAAATTTTGTTTCCCCAAGTCTCTCCTGAGCCTCCTCCTGTGGCCTCACCTCATGACCATCACATATAAGAACACAGAATATCATGCTTATGTTTCGCTCATTTTCCTGTTTTCTGCATGCAGCCTTGCTGGTGACTGCTCATCAGAATCTGTCCTCACTGGCCAGCTTTTTAGGAGAGATACTGATGAGGTAGAGTAGAAGGAATTAAAATTTAGGCAGGAAGGAGACATTGGCAAGGAAAGGAAAAATATAGCTTTAAAATCTGGAGAGTTCATAGACCCTGCCCTCACCGGAAAGCCTTTCGGACAAAGGCCAGACTTCAGCGACCTCCCATCTTCAAACCCTGAAAAAGGAGGAGGATCTAACTTGGAACGCCTACCTATCAACTGCCAATACCTGAGAAACGAGGAGGTCCAGACTGCTTCTGTGCCCGCCCCTCTTGAAAATTTATAAAAAGGCCTGCTTCCTCTCTTCTGCCCTCTCTTTGCCCGCATGGTGGGGAAGATCTCTGCTTACCTGTTTTCCCCGAGTCCCTTGTTTTCCTAAATAAATGCCTGCCTTTTGTTCCTGACTGGCACGTGTTAAAATTCTTTTTATCACGGAGGCCAAGGACCCACGAGTGGGACCGCGTTATCCCACAACAATACCACTGGACTTAGCTGGCCCAGGACTGCCCACCTAGCGTTGATATTCCCCAGCCTCCCGGCAGCTAGGTGCAGCCCTGTGATCAAGCTGTAGCCAAACCTACAAGGTAGATGAGAAGTCAGTCTTGTTTTTGTTCATCTAAAAGGCAAAACTGGAAAAAAAAAAAAAAAAAAAAAAAAAAAGAACACTAGCCAGTATATAAAAGTGCATTTCATTTTCATTATTTAGTTTCTCTTAAAGCTGGGCGTGGTGGCACATACTTGTAGTCCCAGTAATTGGGAGGCTGAGACAGGAGAGTTGAAGGTTCCCAACCAGCCTTGGCAACTTACTGAGGCCTGCAGCAACTTAGTGAGAACCTTTTTTAAAATAAAAAAAAAATAAAGTAGGGCTAGGGGGTGTAGCTAGTAGGTAAGAATGCCCCTGGATTCGATCCCCAGTACCACAAAAACAAAACAAAACAAAAAAACTATAAGAAATAACAAGAATTTATAAGCTAATAATTTTGTGTTGCTCACATAAAAGTTTTATCAGTTTGTGTAAAAAAAAAAAGTGAATTTCAGTTAAATATCGGAAATTGCCTTCAAACAATGGCATTCTTTTTTTTTTTTTTTTTTTTTTTTTTTTTGCGGTACTGGGGATTGAACTCAGGGGCATTCTACCTCCGAGCTACACCCCCAGCCCTATTTTTTATTCTTTATTTTGAAACCGAGTCTCACTAAGTTGCGGAGTTCCTCACTAGGTAGCTGAGGCTGGCCGCGAACCCGGATCCTCAGGTCTCAGCCTCCCGAATG
>PVLC010013674.1:0-41078 GCA_004027655.1 Graphiurus murinus | reverse complement strand
TGGGGATTGAACTCAGGGGCATTCTACCTCCGAGCTATACCCCCAGCCCCATTTTTTATTCTTTATTTTGAAACCGAGTCTCACTAAGTTGCGGAGTGCCTCACTAGGTAGCTGAGGCTGGCCGCGAACCCGGATCCTCCGGTCTCAGCCTCCCGAATGCTGGGATTACAAGCGTGCGCCACCACGCCCGGCTCCATTTGGTTTCAGTTTTTATGAACCTTACACAGAGTGAGTATTTTGTCACTTTGATGGCGAAATTTGTTTTTGTTTTTGTTTTAATGTGACCTATCTATTCCATTTCATACTCAGCTGAAGCAACGGATCTGTTGTAACCATGAAGGAAACTGACTCTAATGGAATTTCTGAGAGACACGTCTTCAACATGCTGCTGCCTTAAGGAAAATTTGAAAGTATTTTTAATGTTTGCAACTATATAAATTTAATTTTAGATGTATATAATAGAAAGCTCAAATAATTGACTTAAACAAGATAAGTGTTAATTTCTTTCGAATGAAAGGTTGTCCAGAGTTAAAAGTTGTCCAGACTGGCCTGTCTTTGTTCTACTATTATTGGCACATGTTTTCCAATTGAAGGTTACTTCATCATCCAAGACAACACAGAAACATCTTATAGCTCAAATTCTAGGCAAGAAGGAGGAAGGAAGGAAGGAAGGAAGGAAGGAAGGAAGGAAGGAAGGAAGGAAGGAAGGAAGGGAAGGAAAGGAGATTGACTTTAAATGTTTTCCCAGTAGCTCCACCCAATGACTTTGGCTTATATATCATTGGCCACACCTAACTTCAAGGGACACTGGGAAATATGATCTTTTATCTGGATGTATTTTTGCCCAGAAGATAATTTGAGTTCTATTAGTATGGAAGAAGGAGAGAAACAGTGTCAAGTAGACAAATAGCACTCTGCCATGATTTTTTGGGGGGTACTGGGGGTTGAACCCTGTATTCTACCTCTTAATTTTTTTATTTTGAAACAGTCTTTTTTTTTTTACGTTCTAAACAATACTTCCTTAAACATCCTTATACATCAGCCCAAAGAGAGATGTATAAGGATGTTTAAGGTAGTATTGTTTAGAACGTTAAAAAAAAAAAATTGGATCCAACCTAAATGTTTATCAGTAGCCTATCAGTTAAATTCTGCAATAACCATCTAAAGAATACTATGGGATCATTTACAAAAGAAGACAATTGGAGGCCTGATGAAGGGAACAATTGAAATAATGCTACATCCATATATGAAGGTATCACTACCAACCTCACTAACATGTACAGCAGACTGTGTGCATGTATGTTTGTGTCACTTTGAACCTCACTATGATGTATAATTGTCATGTCCCAATAAAATATATTAAAAATGAAGACAATATTTACATATTCATGGGCATAAGATAAGCTCCACAATATATTGCAGAGAAATAAAAGAATCACAAACCACCCATTTATAGTAGCACCTTACTTACATAAAATGTTAAAATATGTTATCTATAATACAAAGGATGTATTAAAATGTTTGAAATGGTGATGTTTTTAATATTTTATTATTTTTATGCCTATGTTGATCAAACATGCCAATAGTGTGTTATCTTATTAGAAGAAATTTGCTATTTTTATTTGGGAAAAATACACATAAGTGAACAACTCAAATGACCACAATTTTAGGTTGGGATTATATATATATCTTTTTTTCTTTTCCCTGTTTCCTCAGACCTCCTATAGTGTGATTATGAATTTATAATGAAGAAAATGAATAAAAATAGTTTTTTTTTAACCTCTGAGCTACACCCTTTTCACTTTTAATTTTGGGTCTCACTAAGTTGCTGAGGCTGGTCTTGAACCTGTGATCCTCTTATCTCAATCTTCCAAGTACTGGGATTATAGATGTGTGCCATGACACCTGGCTATACAAATATTTCTAAGAGGACAATATTGATTATTTTATAGGAGGAGGTTGTAGATTCATTTTCATCTGAAATATTTTATCTACATAGAAAAATGACTAGAAAAGAATGTTCATTTGCAGGAAAGCAAGCACAAATCAAGGAGTCAAGAGAGGCCTTTTAAGTCATCCAACTTATTTTCTATTGCTGCAAGGATCCCCTTCTTATAACCCATCAGAGGAAATTGTCTCCTTGAACAACTGCAGTAGCCAGCAAGCTCAAATCCATGGAAATCTGCTAAGTCTGTTGATGAACAGCGCTGTTTATTAAAAAGTCCCTGTCATATTACTCTGCAGTCTGTTTCCTTGAAACTTGTACTCATTGTGCCTAGTTCTATTCTGTGAGGTAACAAGAGGCGGGTCCCTTCTACCACTCTTGAGGTCCCTGGGCAGAGACTCAGACTGCTCTGTGAAAACCAAGTTTTTCAGAGAGGCCTCTTCTAAACATGCTTGATTTTGAACTGTGCTTATTCCTTTAAGAAGCAAGGTGCACACAGAGAGCTTGAGCCAGCTCAGAATCCGATAGGAATGCCGTGCCTCTGGCCCGGGCCCTCCTCATTTCACATGGGGGGTCAGCCCCTGCCATTCCTGCCACCAGACCTCTCCTTGGTTCCTGTCACCTGGGTCTGCCAGGTGCTTGCCGTCTCCCAACCTGGCACAGTAATGTCCTGCCAACTCCGTGAGCAGTAGTTTTCCAATAAATTCCTTTTCCTACTCAAGCTAGTCAGTTTCTGTTTTTGGTTTGCAACCAAAGAACCATGGCTGGTTCAGGTGACATTCTCCTTATTACAAATAAATATCACATTGATGGTTCATGCCATGATTTTGATCACCCAAACCTGTTCCTACACACTCCACCCCTATTTCTTTATGCGAAAGCTATTAGGAAGCCAGGTCTCTCTAGATTGCGCATATGAAAGACACCTTTTATTTTTAACCGTTAATCTGTCTCCATTAAGTTTAATTTTATTGGTTTGGGCAGTTTCTGTGGAGGCTGCTTTTTAAAAGCTTTTATATTTTTATTGGTGCATTGTAATTATACATTATAGAGAGAGCAAAACTGATACATTCACACATGCACACATTCTCCCTCTGGATCCCACCCTGCTCTCACTTCTCCCTTCCTCGTACTTGTTGGTGGGATCAACACTGATAATGATCAATCATGGTCATAACATTATTTGAACTGTCCCTTACCTCAAGGTTACTTTTAATCTGGATACCTGGCTTTCATATATCTCACTCCTCTAAGTTTTGCATTATCTGCAAATGCCATCGGTAAGAATTCTAGGCCTTCATCCAAGCCATAATCAGAGTGATCTAATTTTGATTATTACTATCTTAAATATGAAATAATTTCAAAGGTATGGAGAAGTAAAGCACCATAAGATAACAGGACACATCCGTGCACCACCATCCAGATTTTGCCATATTTTTTCCCAGGCTCTGATAATGCCAAGTGATGGTGAGGGTGTGGCATTTGGATGTGAGTATGAATTAATACTACCATTTTATGTGAAATTAAAGATGAAGATGCGGGCCGGGCATGGTGGCGCACACTTGTAATCCCAGCATTCGGGAGGCTGAGACCGGAGGATCTGGGTTCGCGGCCAGCCTCAGCTACCTAGTGAGGCACTCCGCAGCTTAGTGAGACTCGGTTTCAAAATAAAGAATTAAAAAATAGGGCTGGGGGTATAGCTCGGAGGTAGAATGCCCCCGAGTTCAATCCCCAGTACCGCAAAAAAAAAAAAAAAAAAAAAAAAAAGAAATAAAGATGAAGATGCCTATACCCTACAACCAAGAAATATCATCTCTAGGCATGCACCCTATGTCTTTCATACGGCACAGGGAGCTGAGTACTAGGATGTATATTGTTTAACAAAACATTAAAAAGGGCAAACATCCATCTATGTAGTATATTAATAAAATTAAACTTATTAACTATTAATATTAATAAACCAAAGTGATCACCCTGGATAAATCTCAAATATCTAACATTGAGCATAAATCAAATAAGTTGAAAATGGATACAGATGCCTGGTATGAAACAATTCTTGCGAATTTTAAAAAATTACATAATTTGGGTTTTACCACCTCTATGTGTGGTAAACCTTAAAAACATATGGAGAGACACATATCAATTTCAGATTAATGGTTATTTCCTAGGGAGGAAGAGATAAGAGAGGTGGTGTGACAGGGACTTCAGCTGATTCTGTAATGATTTACATGGAAATATTTTAGCACTTTTATGGATTTTTACAGTCATCAAAGCACTTGGTGCTGTAGATGACTTTTGGGGTCATACTGACTGGGGGCAAATCCCAGCTCTGAGCTGTGTAAGCACAAGTATGTCGCATAATCTCCTTGAAGAACAGTTTTCTCATTGATTACATGAGAATGATAATACACCTATTTTGCAAGCCTTCTATGAGGATCGAGTTATGGTAGGATTATAATTTGCGTAGTGCAGTAGCTGATCTGTAGGAAGTGCTTAATAACCATTAAATGTTTATTCAGTTCCTTTCCCCTCTCTGAGGCTGGTGGAGCATATATGGAAGCGGGCAGGGAAGAGGCCACATCAGAGCTGTATTCACAGCAGTGCTTCAAGTAGTGCCAGGGAAGAGAAGAGCCCGTGAGAAAGCGCATGTGAGCAGAAGGCCGGGAGGGAAGCAGCTGGAAGTGTTCATGGAAAACAGCCCCTCAGCAGGCAACACAGAATTCCCAGCAGAATGAGCTGGGAACCTTGCAAACTGGAGACCAGGAGAAGAAAACATGTTTACACTCTTGGAAGGAAATGCAAATGGAACTCAGAGGGAGTTGCTTCCCCTGTAGCCCTCCAACCATGCCTCTCCCCTGGGGCTTCCCAGCCTAGGATCAGCCTTCAGCAGGTAGCATCTTTCTTAATCTGTTTCAACTTTATTTGGATTTTGTCTGGATTAGAAAAAATGGAATGATGCACATTTCCCTTGGAAAGATCTTCACCTGCCCCATCTTGAGCTTTCGAGAATGCTGTGGTTTGAATGATGGTGTCCCCTCACAAATGCAGGTGTTGAAACAATGGCAAATGTGACATTATTAGCAGGTGGGGACTTTAAGAGGAGATTACGTCCTGTGGTTTCTTCTCTTATGGAATTGGGTCCTTATAAAAGGGCCTGAGGATGGGGTTGCCAGCATTCTCTCACCCTTCTGCCCTGCGAGGACACAGAAAGAAGACTTGCCAGATGCCAGCGTCTTGCATTTATTTATTTATTTAAAAAAATTTTTTTTGTAGTGGTGGTACTGGGGATTGAACGCAAGGGCATTCTACCTCTGAGCTACACTCTCCAGCCCAATTTTTATTTTTTTTGTTTTTTGAAACAGGGTCACTAGGTTGCTAAGAGTCTCACTACTTTCTCAGGCTGTCCTTAAACCTGTGATCCTCCCATCTCAGCCTCCAAAGTACTGGGATTACAGGCATACAACTCCCAATCCCCCACCCCAGCCATTTATGTTCTTTTTAAAATACCTAGACTCACCTATTCTCTTATAGAAGCACACACGGACTAAGCCACAGAGAATGTATGCATCGTGGCAGCCTCCTTATAAAGTCTTGTGCAGCTATAAATGCTGAAAAGGTGTGAGGCTTTCAGAGGTGGCTCATTGCTTTAGGAGAAGATAAGGGCTGGTCCAGGTGACTCTCTTCACCTTTTACCTGGAACACCATATCCATTTTCCACTCTTCCTGTCTCTCATCCACACACCCAAATCCAGTGGCTTCTGGGTTTACTTTTCTGAGATAGGATTCAAATTTCAGCATTCCTCTGCTCTGAAACAGTCAATAGCCACCCCCCCCCCAACTTTGTCTTCAGAATTCAAGACTAGTTTCTTGGTTCAATCCTTAAGACACTGCTATCATTTTATCATAACTTCTTTTCTCCTGCCCCTAATCCTGCCATTCCCAGGCTGATGGCTACATTGCTACCCTGGCTCCCATTTGTTGTCATTTCATCATGCTGTATCCCAGCCTCCCATTCCCACATATCCCAATTTCCCCATCCCTTATGGTCTACTTCAAATTGCTTCCTAGAACCTTCCTGGGTCTACATTCCTTCTGCCCTTCGCTGGATATAAGTTTTTAATTTTATTTAAACATTTCTGAGCTTGGGAGACAAAAAGAAAAAGAAAAAGAAGAAAGGAAGAATAATGCATGGTCCCTGTTCTCTGTTAGACTCCAGGACAGTGAGAGGTCAGCAGTGAGCACAGGCCGGCCGTGTGGGACCACCACGAGGCACCGGCATTTCCAGCTGCTAAGTGGTCTTGCTGATTCTTCTCTTGCCCACTCCTCAGCTTACAGTTCCCTCTCCACACAGCAGTCAGCATGTTGACCCTGACTGATACGGTGTGTTCCTCTCCTACTTGATCCACTGCAGAGCCTGGCACAGAATACAGCCTACACTCACCACCTTGACTCATAAAACCCTTTAAAACGAGCTGTGCCCACCTTTCAGACTTGCTTGACTTCATGATCAGCCTGCTGTCACCCTGCTACACCTCACTGACTCTTCTGCTCTTTTTTTTGGGGGGGGGGTACTGGAACTGAACCCAGGGGTGTTCTATCTCTGAGCTACACACCCAGACCTTTTCTTTCTTTCTTTTTTTTTTTTGTGGTACTGGGGATTGAACCCAGGGGGCCTCTACCTCTGAGCTACACCCCTAGACCTATTTTTTTATTCTTTATTTTGAAACAGGGTCTCACTAAGTTGCGGAGAGCCTCACTAAGTAGCTGAGGCTGGCCATGAACCCAGATCCTCCTGTCTCAGCCTCCCAAGTACTGGGATTACAAGTGCACACCACCATGCCCGGCTTCACCCAGACCTTTCATCATATTGACTGATTTTTTTTTTGTACTAGGGGCTACTAGGTGTAGCCCAGAGATAGAATGTCTCTGGGTTAAGCCCCTAGTCCTTTTTTTAAATTTTGAAACAAGGTCTTCCTAAGTTGCTGAGGCTGGCCTTGAACCTCTAATCCTCCTGTCTTAGCCTCCCAAGTACTGGGATTATAGGCGTATGTCACTGTGCCAGACAAAACAGCATTTTTTTGTGTGTGTGCCATAGTTCAAACCCAGGGCCTCTACTCATGCCACGAAAGGGATCTACCACTGAGCAACACCCTCAGCCCCCAAGCACATCTTTTCTATGAGTCCATACGTGATAATGGGAATGATCCAAAATTAGCTCTTACCTAACA
This sequence comes from Graphiurus murinus, assembly GCA_004027655.1. Taxonomy (NCBI): domain Eukaryota; kingdom Metazoa; phylum Chordata; class Mammalia; order Rodentia; family Gliridae; genus Graphiurus; species Graphiurus murinus. The sequence goes on along the minus strand of PVLC010013674.1, from coordinate 33,905 downwards.
CATGCTTGCCATCTTGGGAATAGTCAAGGATTGTTACTTTAGAACTGCAAGACACCAAGAAGTCTGTGAACTGAGGAGAAACTACTGAGTGAAGTGAGGACAGGTGGGAGTGGAGGGGCTGGCACAGCTGATGGAGGAGACCTTAAGGAGCCTCGAATGTGAATGGAGTGAGTGGAGAGGTCTGGCTTGGAGGAAAATTGTTCTTTTTTCTGAATCAGAAAGGGATTAAAAAATAAATTTAAAAAAAAAAAGGAAAGGAATTGGCCGGGCATGGTGGTGCATGATTGCAATCCCAGTATTTGGGGGCCTGAGGCAGGAGGACCGAGGTTTGCATCCAGCCTCAGCAACTGAGACCCTGTTTCAAAAAATAAAATAAAATACAGCTGGGGGTGTAACTCAGAGGTAGAATGCCCCTGAGTTCAATACCTGGTACTACAAAAAAAAAAAAAAAAAAAAAAAAAAAGGATGGGGAGAGGTGTTGGGGATAGTTGAGATAGTTGGAAGTTGGGGGTATATAGGGGATGGGGGCTGAGGTCATACTTTTCTTAGTGAGGTAAAAGGTCATTGCAGTTGAAACCAAGAAAGGTAGGGGATAATTGACTTCTCAAAGGTAGCGATAAAGATTTAGAACAATCCAACTTCCCTGCAGTACTGGCCACTACCTGCCACATTACAATATTGGCATGCATTTTGACTGGCTTTTCTCAGTAGGATATAAGTTCCATGCAGACAAATATTCTTGTGTACTCTGTATCCCCAGCATCTGTAACAATTCCTGGCACACAGTAGGGCTCCATGAGTATGTATTGAGTTGAGGAAAGAATGAGCCAGGAGAAAAATGACTGGGGAAGTCCTGGCCAGCTCTGTTGCTAATGGAGCAAGTAATCCCTCTCCTCTGACCTGGCCTCATACCTGCACTTGCCTCCTATTGCCTGTGTCTAGGTTATTTATAGTCGTGTCTAGTCTCCTGTACTTCACCAAACACTGCTCAGGGTCAAGCCTGACCCATCCTGGTGTGTGAGCAACATAGAAGGTGTTCTAACATTATTGTCTCAGTGAATGTGGATGTGGATGGGAAGGTAAGCAGCTGTGGAGGTTAAAAAAAATTCATTTTCTATTGCATTAAAATTAATTTTCTTCTGACTTATATTCATTAGTTGAAATTTTGCAGTTTGGTCTTAACAAAAGCCCCAGTCTTCTATCCTTAGACAGCTTTTCAAATATTTGAATGGTATGGTATCTCTGCACAATTTCTCCCAGGTAAAGGCATGCAATTCTTGTGACTGTCCATCTGTTTTGGTCAACATTCTCAGTGCTATAATCCAAACAAGTGACCACACAACTTAGAGGAAGGATGATTTATTTGCTCATAGTGTTTGGAGCTTTGGGGTTCAGTTTGGGCGTGGCAGCAGAAAGGGGAGGGAGAGAGAGAGAGAGAGAGAGAGAGAGAGAGAGAGAGAGAGAGAGAGAGGTGGGGGGATGCTCTGTTCTCACATCATTAAGCCTGGAAGCAGAGAGTGCAAACAAGCAAGGGAATTCAGATACAAAAGCACAGTCCCTAAAGACACACTCCCAGGGACCCCTTCCTCCCGCCACACCCCACCTGCCTAGGTTACTACCCAGTAAATTCATCACAATAGATTTATACACTTATGAGATCACAGCTCTCATGTCTTAATTATATCAACTCCGAACATTAACACATGAGTTCTGCGGGGGGCATTCAATATCTAACCATAAACACCCTCACATGACTGGCTTTCATGTCCCCTAATGTCCTGGTTTCTCTGGAATAGGAACTCTTTGGCCCCCAAAGCTGTTTAGACAGCATCAGACTGTACTTTTGTGGGGATCTCCAGCATCCTGATCCAGCAACATATGAGGGTATAGCTAAAAGCCCTGTTTTTATTAATATCCCTTTCTAAAGTTTTAAAGTCAAGATTTAAAATCTTAAGGTCTGGTGAATCTTAAAATTAGGAGCTAGCCTGTTATCAGAGCTGACTTATATGCCAACAAAGAGGTATATCTTTGCTCATCATGATCAATTACCCTGAGTGCATTGAACCAACTGCACTCTGTAGAGTGCTTTATTCCTTTTTGGGAGATGATTGGCAAGTGCCTCTGCTATTCCTCCTCTGTGTTTTAACAGATGAGGATAATAAATAAGGGGTCACCATATTCCTGGGGTAGAGGGCAGATAAAAGCAGTCTTTTCAGCACCATTAAGCAGAAAGGGTTGAAATTGTTGAGCTCACATTCCTCATTGTCTTTTTTCCTCAGGCCCAGGCTATTTGGGGAGTTCATTAGCTCAGATCTCAGTTTTCACTCAGAGGATAAGAACCTGCCTCCCAGGAGTAAGGCCATGACCCTTATAGCTAACCCAGCAGGCTCCATTTTTAAAACTTTATTGAGATATGTTAAACACACAATAAGATACATAAATCTTAGGTGTTAGGTTAGAATTTTGACAGAAGTAGACATGTATGTAACCACTGCTCCAAACAAGATAGAAAACTTTTCCATTACCCACAAAAGTTCCCTTGTGCCTTTTTCAATCTCTTCTATCACCTTCCTACCTACTCTCTGACATGCACCACTGCAGATTAGTATTTTCTGTTCTTGAACTTCATATAAATGTAATCCTACAGTGTGCACTATCTTCTTTTCCTCCCCATAGCGTGTTTTAGATTCTACCATGTAGTTGTGTGTATCAGTGGTTTATCCATTTAAAAATGCTTAGTAGTAACCCATTTCATTAACACATCATAATTTATGTATTCATCTTCCCATCAACGAATGTTTGGGTTATTAAAAGTTTTTGGCTCTTATGAACCAAAGCTACAATGAATCTCTGTGTACAAGTCTTCGTATGGACATACATTAATACCTGTTTAGATGATTATCTAGAGTAAATAAATGTTTAATCTTACAAGAAATTACCAGTTTTCCAAAGCAACCATACCATTTTACACTTTGACTCTGCAATGTGTGAATGTTCCAGTTGCTCCATATCCTTTAGTGATGTTGAGCTTTTAGCCATGCCAGTATGTATATAGTTCTATCTCATTGTGGTTTGCATTTGCATTTTCTCATAACTAATGTTGTTTAATCATTTCTTTTTTTCTTTTTTTTTTGCGGTACTGGGGATTGAACTCAGGGGCATTCTACCTCTGAGCTACACCCCCAGCCCTATTTTTTATTCTTTATTTTGAAACCTGGTCTCACTAAGTTGCGGAGTGCCTCACTAGGTAGCTGAGGCTGGCTGCGAACCCGGATCCTCTGGTCTCAGCTTCCCGAATGCTGGGATTACAAGCATGCGCCACCACGCCCAGCTTGTTTAATCATTTCTGAAGTGCTTATAGGACATTTGTGTACCTCCTTTGGTGAAGTATATTTTCAGGCCCTTTAGCCCATTACATAAATTGAATTGTTTGTATTCTTGACTTGTAGGATTTCTTCATTCTGATTTGGTTAGATGTAGGCTGTGTATTTCCCCCACTTCCCCAATCTGTGGCCTATCTATTCATCATCTTAATGGTGTCATCTGGTGAGGAGATGTGTTTAGTTTTGATGAGGCTGATTTATCAATACTTTTATTTCATGATTAGTACTGGGTGGTCTAAGAGAGGCTATTTTTAACCATGAGACACAGTAGGTCTGTGAGCCCTAAGGAACCTGGAATAACTGGGAGAAGAATGGGTGCTAGAACCTTCACATTAGAAGCATACAAGAGTCCTACAGCTTGGTGCCTTAAAAAGGCACAGGGTTAGTAAGCAATCAGAAGACCTAAATCAAGCTGTGGCTCAGCTGTTTTCTAGTTGAGTGACCAGAGTATTCATCTGTAAAGTGGGATAATCATGCTTACTCAGCCCATGTAATCCTGGGTGTTGAATACTGGATCTGAATAAACTCTGACAACTATAAAATGCTTAAGAGATGATCATGAGTATTATAATATTAGTAACTACCATCTTCACTATTATAAACCCATTATCTTACTCACATTGTCTTATCCCTCTTCCTCTCCATCCCTCACTCCTGAGCACTTCCTGTCTCCTTGAGGGACAGGCAAGTAGCAAAGATGGCAGAGCTCAAATCCATCTCTTGTCATTTGTTTGTGTTTCGAGGTGTGCTAGTCCCATCAAGCAGTATGCCAGGCGCTGAGCAGGGGGAGGCCCACAGGAGAGTCCAAGAGTTGGAGGCCGATGGGGGCAAAGAACGGACTCCTGAGCAGGCTGCCAAAGGCGCCCCGCTTTCTTATTTCTAATAGTGACTGTCATTATTTTCCCCATGGACATCCCATGTTTTAACATATTTTTCTACCAAAACAAAAACAAAAACAAAACTTCATTTATGTAACTCTAGGTAGTTTATTTTGTCAAGAGAAAGACTTTGTTTCTCCACAAGTTGGCATACTAAGTATGTAAACTATTACAATGGAAAGTGAAGGACAAGCTGGGCGTGGTGGCGCACAACTGTAAATATAGTACTTGGAGGCTGAAACAGGAGGATCGGAGGTTGGAGGCCAGCTTCAGCAACTTAGTGGAATGCTTAGTAACTTAGGAAGACCCTGTTAAAAAAAGGGTGGAAGGGAGGCTGGGGATGTAGCTCGGAGACAGAATGCCCCTAGGTTCAATCTCTACTACCAAAAAAAAAAAAAAAAAAAAAAAAAAAAAAAAAGTAAAGGACACACAGACACTGATATTACCAATAGCCTGTACAGTTTTACACTTCTTTTAATGTTGAAAATTTTGTGAGTGTCTCTGTTCTCATCTCTGAGAAGCTCAAGCAGTTTGGAAGCTACTTGGAGGGCAATTTTCTTTTCTTTTCTTTCTTTTTTTTTTGTTCAAATCATAGTCTTCTTTCTTGGAACAAGCAAAGGAAACAGGCAGAAACTCTTCTTAAGAAGCAAATTGTCAACTTAGTTTGGGATATTTGGGAAACACCTACATAATACCTCTGCTGAGTTGGTGACTTGAGGCTCCTTAAACCTTGAGAAGAGTCAAGCTGGGGTATACATGCCACAGCTCATCTGGCTGCTGCCCCCCGGCCAAATCTAGGGGCCGAGGGTGATGACACCAGAAGTTTCCCCACAGATGGAAAATGCCATCTCTCTGGGCTAGGTCTGATACCGTAGGGCTTTATTATTCCCCATCAGAGCACACTTAGAAGGTATAAAAGCTAAGAAAGCTGGGTGTGGTGGCACAAATCTATAATCCCAGTACTTGGGAGGCTGTGACAGGAGGATTGCAGGTTGAAGGCCAGCCTCTGCAACCTAGCAAGACCCTGTTTCAAAATAAAAAGGGTTGGGGGTGTAGCTCAGAGGTAAAATGCTCTTGGGTTTAATCCCCAGTACCAAAACAACAACAACAACAACACAAAGGTAAGGGAGTCCACAGTCAACAGTCTTGTCTTCCTATCTCCTGAGTTTATAGAAGAACTGAAAAACTCTGGACTGAATCTTCAAATCCAAGCCGTGTCCCCACATGCGTAGGCCTCCAGAGCCAATGAGGGCGGGTGGCCTGAGTACCGGAGGAAATGAAGCTGGCAGGAGCTATGCAGGACAGGTGGGTGGGCAGGTTAAGGTCCTTTTAGGGCTACAGCATCAGTGGACAACGAGTCCAGCAAAGAAAGGGTGTTAAGGGAAATGACAGGCTCCTCAAGGCTTCAAAGAAGGGGTGGAATCTGTTTTCTGCCTATCTCAGAGTAGAAGTAGGAGGTGGGGCAGGAGGCAGTGCAGATAAGAAGCCTGGGGCAGGGCTAGGTTACAGAGCCGAAAGGGAGAAGTGGACACCAAGAACTCGCACAGGAGAGATCAGAGAGAGTGAATATTACGCAACGTGCCCATTGCAGACAGACGGGCGGCACGGTCCTTCATCTTTCTGAACCTCAGATTCCCAGCAAGCCTTTGTTGTAGGCTGGTCAGTGACACACAGGCACGGGCTGGAACGTGGAGCCTTGGCACGTCCACTCTGGATAGGAGGGGAAACCTAGGGAGCAGGGAAGGCTTTTCCAGGTTAAGGAGCCCACACTCAGGCCCCATCCTACTAATTAGCATCTGCAAATTAGCCCCCTCTTGTTGCTCCATCCTCCAAACCAAGCACCTCACACAGTCAAGGACAATGGGAAAGTGGGCTGTCATGGTGCAGGGCCTGCCCACACTCATGCCCCTGCCTGGGGCTGGGTGAAAAGTAAAACCCCAGGAGGGCATGGTGGCGCATGCCTGTAATCCCAGGCATGAGATATGGAGGCTGAGACAGGAAGCTGAGACAGGAGGATCACAGGTTCAAGACCAGCCTCAGCAACTTAGCAAGACTCTCAGCAATCTTGTAAGACCCTGTTTCAAAATAAATGAATGAATGAATAAACAAATAAATCAAAAAAGGGCTAGGGGTATGGCTTGGAGGTAGAATGCCCCTGGACAAACCCTAGTACCAAAAAAAAAAAAAAAAAAAAAGGTTTGGTGACATGAAACCAGTTGTTGAGATTGGTGCCACATACCACTAAGAGCTTTTTAAACTGAGACCAGCTACTTGGCCATTGTGTGTAGCCTGCACTTGACACCACCAGTAGGGAAGGAAAAGCTGTAGTAAGAGGAGTTCTCAGAGCCAGGCAGAGTCCAACATCACTGTCCTGTCTCCGTCTTGAGGGAGCAAGCGTTTGTGTGCACTGCCACGGGCTGAGCGGATGTGTGATGTCGGTGGAGACACCTGGGTGGAAGGTGCTGTTGAGGATGCAGAAGTGACACTGTGCCACACTCACAGCTAAGAGGATTAGAAGCCCAAGCTGAAGAGGCACCAGTTTTGCATTGCAGAAATGTGCTAGGGAAGCCAGTCTCTGGCCACCATCAGTGCGGTGCTGAGTTCTAAGTAAGCACTGAGAGGCCAGCTTTGCAGTCAGCATAGACCAGGGATGAACGTGGGCCAGAGGAAAAACACGAGAGACAGCCTGCCACTTCCTAACTGTGGAACCCTTCCAGATGGGACCTCTCAGGAGGTCATTCGAGGTCAGCCCGTCCATTTCTAAGGTCACGTCAAATGGCTCTGATTTTAGATACTACTTTGAATCTCTTGACAAAACCTGGAGGCAAAAAAAGGGAAAAAGAACACAAAATACCTAAGATGTCAGATTACTTCTCACCTGCCCACACATAGAGGGCTTTAAACATTTTGGCAGTTTTCCCTTCCTTTGCCTTGCCGGAAATGTTGTCGGCCTCCATATCCTCAGCATGCTGCCTGCCTCAGCGAGGCCCCAGACACCCGACCCACGTTTCCCCAGGCCCTGCCTCCCGCCACTTCCCTCTTCCCTGCTCTGCTCCACTCCCTCGCCCTCGGCACACCTGATATGCGCTAACCATTCCCAGGTGGTCTTACTGGCTGTCTGCCTTCCCCCTAACCTTCAGGAGGGCAGGCATTTCCCCAGTGCACTACCAGCAAGCACAGCCCCTGATACAGAGTGAGAGATCATACATATTTGTGGAGGGAATAAAGAATTTGTTTCTGTCCTTTGAGTTGGCATTGCCACTTTACAGATGGGGAAGGCGAGCAGAGTGTATCTTTACTCTCCCACTAAGCGTTTTGAGGAACCTATTTCTGATGATTAGGTTTGGGATAGGAGGGGAGCTGTGCTTTCTGCCGACAGTGTCCTTGTGTCTCCTGAGTGGCCACATCTGAGAGGAGGGTCAGAAATTTTTTTTTGTGGTGATTGATATATTATGATTTTTCCATCTTTATCCTGTTGATAAGGTAAACATGCTGGTTGGTTTTCAAATGTTTAACTACCTGCATACCTGAAAAAATATCCCACTCAGCACAGTGTATACTTTTTTTTTATTTTTAATTTTTTAAGGACTTTGGCATCTAAACTTCATGAGACACCATTGGTAATTTTCTTTCTTTCTTTCTTTTTTTGTAAGTATTTTTGTTTAGAATTCATATCAGGGTAATGTTGGCTTCATAAAATGACTTAGAAGTGTTCTCTACCTATTTTCTGGAAGACATTGTATAGAATTGTTATTCATTTCTCTCTAAATGTTAGAATCTTCTGGTGAAATTATCTGGGCCTGGAAATTTCTTTTTTTTTCTTCATGAGCTTTAAAGTTTGACTTTACTTTTTTTTTTTTTTTAACAATTATAGAACTATAGATTATCTGTTTCATCTTGGTGGAGCACTGGTAACTTGTAGTTTTTGAAGAATTATTTCAGTTTATCAATTGTATGAGTGTAAAATTATTTTAATATTCTCTTAATAATCCTTTTGTGTGTGTGTATTTGTGTGTGTGTGTGTGTGTGTTATTGAGTGTTGGGGAATAAGAGGGCAATGGAAATATGGCTCAACAGGCTTTATTTGGGGTGAAGCCTGGGAGGGGGGACTGTCTGAGACAGACAGAGAGAGAGAGAGAGAGAGAGAGAGAGTGTCTACAAGAGTCAGAAACCCCCTTTTTGTATTTGTTAAAGTTACACCAGGAGATTTTTGATCTACGTAATGAGGAGCCCATTTCTATTAATGTGGCAGAAACAGCTAAGACATTTATAGATTGGCTTCAAGCCTTGGTCACTACCTGGCCCTCGTTTACCTCCTTGCTGGGAGGAGTTATCAGAGCAACAGCAATAGTCATTCTAGGCTTATGCATTCTACCACTCACTGTACACCTTGTGATCAATGCCTTTGTTACATGGAATAAAACTGCAAGCACTGCCTCACACAGGGCCTGGTAGTCAATGACGGGTTCGATTTTCTCAGGGCAATATCAACCTAACATAGGGCTTGTTGAATGACTCATCGAGATCCCATGACGGGTAAGATTATGCACTTGGTAGGAAACGGCCTAAGACAGGCACAGTCCTTCATGCATTTTCAAATAAAAACAGGGGGATCTGCGTGAGCCCAGCTGGGCCCTTTCCCTCCTGGCAGTTGCTATCTGCATATATGAGTAATTATACTGATTATTCTGCTATGGCTACTTTGGAGTCTCGAAATCTGGTGATTGCTCCTAGGATGCATAGATGAAAGACTCTCCTACTTCTTAGAAAGTAAATATATAACTCTAAAGGTTTATGGTTTTATGACTCTAGAAAGTTTGCTTAACCAGACTATGTTAAGAATGTGGGCTAAACGTGGAAAACGAAGAAGTGGTGCTAATTGTGCTCTGACAATGATTGATATGTCGTAAATGTATACGTAACCCTGTTGTATTCAAGAAATGTATAAAAAATCCGTGGGTAATGAAAATTAAAAAAAAAGAAACCCCCTTTTTTACAGACTAAAGGCTTTTATGGGGCAAGGAAATGGGGGGGGGGCACAGGAGTAGTCATGTATACTGTTGGTTGGTAGGCTAGTGACCAGGTCATCTCAGGGCAGGATAATGGTCAGGGGGATTTTCTCTTTCTTTTGTGCCTTTTCTTGGGTCTCTTTGTTCTCAGTCTCTGGCAAGACCTCATTGGCCAGACCTCATAGTGCCCACATTCTTAAGGTTTTATAATATTTATATATTGGGAAATGTAGCTGAGGTTGGCTGTGAACCTGTGATCCTCCTGTCTCAGCCTCCCAAGTACAGGGATTACAAGTGTGCACCATCATGCCTGGCTCTGTTGCATTTTCTTGTTTTTAATTTTTTTTGCGGTACTGGGGATTGAACTCAGGGGCATTCTAACTCTGAGCTATACCCCCAGCCTTATTTTTTATTCTTTATTTTGAAACCGAGTCTCACTAAGTTGTGGATTGCCTCACTAGGTAGCTGAGGCTGGCCGCGAACCCGGATCCTCCGGTCTCAGCCTCCCGAATGCTGGGATTACAAGCGTGCGCCACCACACCCGGCTTGTTGCATTTTCTTAAACATCTTTTATAAAGCTATTCTGGTGATAGTGAACTGCCCGGATTTAAATTTTTTTGCAAGGCTGGGAAACAAAACTCAGGGCTTTGTGCAAACAAGGAAAGAACTCTAACACTGAACTACACCCACAATCTTTAGTTTTTTCTAGAAAAGTCCTATTTCTCTTTGATTTCTGAAGGGTAGATTTGCTGGATATAGCTTTCTGAGTTGACAGTTATTTTCTCTCAGAAATTGGAATATGTCATTCCATTCCCTCTTTGGCTATGAGCTTATTGCTGAGAAATCTGCTGTTGGAAAGAGAGGAGTGAGGGAGGAAGGGAGGGAAATAGAAGGAGAAGGAGAGGGAGAGGGGGAGGGAGAGGAAGAGAGAGAGAAAGGTTGAAGAAAGGCATTTGGGGTAAATGTAACTTGGCACTTTCTCTAGCAATTTTTAGCATCTATTGAATCCTGTTTTTCCTCTCCTTCTGGAACTCTACTCATACAAATGTTGGGTCTTATGTTGTATTCCACAGATCCCTCAGGTTCTGGTTTTTTCCACTCTAAGATTGTGATCAAACTCTGTTGGTCTCTCATGTTCTCAGATTTTATCCTATCATCTCTACTTTTATTGAGCTCCATATTGAGATCTTTACTTTTCAGTTCAACAATTTCCATTTGATTTTGTGAAACTACTATTTCTTTGCTGAAGTCATATTTTTCATTTTTTAAAACAATTATTGATTTTGACACATTATAAAGATGGTTGCTTTAAAAATATCTCAATATTGAACTTTTCCTGGTTCTTGGCATGACAGGTGATTTTCAACTGTATCACAAACACTTTGTCTATTATGTTAATATACTCTGCCTCATATTTAAAACTATTTTAGTTGGTTTACTACATTTTGGTTTAGCACTCAGGTCCTGGCTTATGTTTGGGGGTTGTGGGCACAGTGGGAACTTAATTCTCAAAGATATTGTGGTGTGTATTATTCTGACCTGTTTCTAACCAGAGAAGCCTTTGTCTTGTGGGCTTAAGACTTCCCCAGATGGGTACTTTTTTTGGTGGATCCCCCTATCTATGCCATCTGGCTGTCTTTGGATAGGGAAAGGGAGTCCTGAGGCCTGTTGGGAGCAAGAAACTTCCCAGGTTAAGCTGCTTGTGGCTGAGTCTCTTTTGCTGTTGTCTGACCAACTTGCTATCTCCCAGTGGGAAAGGGGAATCTCAGGCCTAGCAGGAAAACTTCCTGTGGCTTTGTTATTGGAAAGGCTTCCATCAACCACTCTTGCTGGTGGTTCCCCCTTATTGGTATCAGCAGGGCTCTGGTTTACCAGAAGAATGAACATATCTGGACTTTTTGTTGCTACGTTGGGAAAGGTCAGGGTTGGAATGTCCTCCAAAAGCTCAAGTGCTGAAGGCTTGATCACCAGTGCAGCAGTGTTCAGAGGTAGGGCTGTGGAGAAGTGATGGGACGGTGAGGGCTCTGACCTCATTAGTGGATTAATAATGTGATGGCATTACTGGGAGGTGGTGGGAAGCTGTATGAGGTGGAACCTAGCTGAAGGTGTTCTTAGGGGCATCTCTCGGGGACTACCTCTTGTCTTTGGCCCCTTCCCCTTTCTGCTTCCTGGTCATCATGAGCTGAGCAACTTTTCTCCACCATGACTTTGTCATGATGTTCTGCCTTACCTCAAGCCCAAAGCGATGGAGCCAGCTGACCATGGACAGAAACCTATAAAACTGTGAGTCACAAGAAGTCTTTCCTCCTCTAAGTTTGTTAGGTGTTTTGGTCACAGTGATGAAAAGCTAGCTCTCAGTCACTTTCTCCTGGGTGAGGAGACAAGTTCCCCTGATGCTGTGCTGTTCCTCTAGTCCTTCAGTTCTTAAACCAATTTGCCTTGTTCCTACTGCCCTTTTAGGTTCTCCTTTGGTTTTCGCTTGCATTGTTTCCAAGATTTATAGATGTACTTAGTGATGAGGAACAGGGAAACACTAGCTTACAGACACCATTTTATCTGGATCAAATGCTGAGTCCAATTATTTTTATATTCATCACAGCTTACCAGTGATTTTCCTAAATTGGAGATGCCCCATCTAGATAAAATAATTTAGTAAAGCTTGGATTGGTCTTCACACACATAACTATGATTACTTTATTAGAAATATCATTTTATTTTGTGGTGCTGGGGATTGAACCCAGGGGCATTCTACCTCCAGGCTACACCCCTAGCCCTTTTTATTTTTTTATTGTTTTTAATAAAGTCTTTCTAGGATGCTGAGAGTCTCGCCACATTGTTCAAGCTGGTTTTCAACCTGCCATCCTCCTGTCTCAGGCTTCCCAGCTTATCAACTCTATTTTAAGGTGAAAGAGTAAGGAAACAAACCCTGGGGTCAGAATGAGGTTCTAGCTGTAGGTACCTACCAAATGAGCCATCATGAGTATTTATAAGAGCACACGCAAGCAACAGTGAAGTACCCAAGAAATGTTACTATCTCCTTTTTCACACAGCTCTATTCTCCCTTAGTTGGTTTAAGGCCCCGAGGAAAAACACTTCCTTTTCCAAACCTGAATCACAAGAATCTAGAATAGTATCTAGCAATAAAAACCTAATTGCCTGAAAAGCATTGACATCTTAACACTTCCATTTCCCCCTCCTCAGGCTCTTCTTTCAAGTCTTCTGAGCTCCTTGTGATTCAGTTTCTCGTGTGTATCAGCTCGCTGAAGGCTTTCCTCTCCCTCTACTCATTTGATGAGTAGAGCTTCTCTGTATTCTTATATTTTGATGATTCTCTGCTACCCATTCATCCCATTCTTGGGCAAAGTTGTATTGCTTTTTTTTCCTGAAAATTTTAGGCAGTAACAATCATAGCTCCTGTGATCTAGCAGAGAAACAGATTTCTTTATAGCATCAATTTTATTTGCTCAGTGTAATAGGGCTATCTCAAGTTTTTAGCTTACATGGTCACTTCTGATAGCAGATCAAGAGGCTTCAATGAGAAGTTCTAAATTTAATTCCAACTTACTGTAATCTAAAATTGAACCTATACGAAACCAGTTGGCATTAAATCTTAATGTTTAAAAACCCTGCATCTTGTAATTATCATAGGATTAAATTCTAGAAAATATTCTTTGCAGTGGTAAAAAATAGTTAGAAAACATTCTTAACTACCTAAAAGTATATATATGCTTTGGTGCTGCAAAGTGAGAACACAAAGAATTCACCCAATACCATCAACTATATCTATTTCTTTGGAATTTCTAAGCAAAACTTTCCAAATGACACCTTAGGGCCTTCTATGCTTTCTACCACAACAACTGACACTATGCCAAGCTGAAGCTCAAGGAGTCTACTGTATTAGAAAAGAACAAAACTGAATACAACATGAAGATGGTGCAGAAGTGGATTTGCTTAGGGCAGGCAGCATAGAACTCCAGAGTATTCTTCCTTTCAGCAGGAAACTTAGCTCATGAGAAATCTTCATAACCAGAAAAGATATTGAAGAAAATGAACTTGCCCAATTTTATTATTTAGGGAGTAAGCTTATTTACTAAGAATATCTTGGTAGTAAAATTTCCTTTGCACTAAAATAGTAGTTTACAAAACATGATCTTTGAGGAAAATAGAAGTTAGAGAACTTCCAGCAGAATTTGGATCGAATACATAATATTTTTAAGTATTTTTCAACAGAAAAGATATACCATTGGGTCAAGGATACATTAGATCCTTTTGATTCAATGTTATTCCACAAAAAGTAGAAAAAATAAAGGAGATGTTATTAATCTAAAAACATTGTATTAAGTTTTTTAACAGCAAAATAATCTTGGTATTTCTGTAAAATTTAGATAGAAATTTGTATCGTGGATGTGCACAATGCCCCAACATAAATAGTAATTTCTGAAATTGGAGTTGTTTTCACTACCCAGTGAGAGCAAACAACTTTTTTTTTTTTTGACTCATCAGTATATTTTTCTGATTCTCTTTGGAATGCTGTATAAATTTATGTGGAGGAGACTTCAGTTACCTTTGAAAAGGCAATGATGCAGCAGTCATGAGAAGCCACTCATATTTACCAAACTTAGATGTCTTGGTGTATATTTAAGGTCAACTGGGTACTCTGGTCAGAATGGTCCAAAGTTAAGTATATAATAAAATCTCATAAAGTCAGTTAAATGGTGCTGGGTCTTTTCATGTAAGACTATATATATTATTCTAAAAGTGCAACAGAAACATAACTCCTGATGAAATGAAGACTGTGTGCCTAAAACATAACTCATTTGGCAAATAAAATTCTAAAAATATGAAAGGAAAAAAGAAACTTCTACTCTTTTTCTAGAAAGACTGTGAAATAAGTGCTCAAAGCTCAACATTAATTATACTCTATGAAATTTCCAGTGTGAGGCAGATACTGAGCTTATTGATGAAAACAACTCCCCAAAGTCCGTATCATTCTGTTGAGACTGTTTATTCTGCAGAATGGCATTTTATTTAACAGACAGCATGGAGTTCATACATATCCATTATCAGTGCCTTGAAAACCAAACAACTTTAAAAGTTAGCAGCAGCTTCTGCAAGTACAAAAATACACATTTATTACATAACATATGGTAATAAAATCTGTCAAGATATATTATACAAACTCAAAGTATTTTAAAGCATCAGTCTGATATATTATAGATTGATGGAGTATAATAAAATGACATGTAGTCTGTCTTCAAATCATACAATATAATACTTTACAGCGATATTAACAAACTATTCACATTAAGTATTACAGAAGTATCTAAGGGTACAAAGAAAGTGGGAATAGTTATTAAAGAACCTTAGCAACTATTTTCTTGTATGCTTCAAATTGAGTGGGTGGTTTTTCTACCTACAGAAAAAAAGGCTAGAACTATTATTTTTGGTAAGTAGAGAAGTAATTTCTTCTAGAAAGATACTCCAAGTCATAAAAGCTTCATTCACATCTTGCAGTTCTGACAGTAGTATGCCCTAAGGGTAAGGAGAATCCCTGCTCACATTACATATTTTACCACAAAAGATGTATGCGGACAGTTAGAAGTCTTCATCTGGGAATGGTTGATTATAAGGTGAAATCTCACATCTGTGACTGAGATGGCCAGTGTCCTGAAAGAGTTCTTTGGACACGGTTCTAAAAGTTAATTATAATGATTAGAGCAAATAGATCCATGTCCCTGAGAGGTAGGTAGCACCGATGGCTAATACTGAAAAAATTCGTCTTACAGAAAACATTTTGTATCTTATAACCAAAAATGCATCCTTTAAGATAAAGGAGGAACATCTGATACGACAGTTTCCTGGTAATTGAGAAGAACAATAATTTTGGACAAGCTAGACTGTGGGAGCAAGGTCCATTTGATGGTAGGTAAAAGTGATCACATGGGCTGTAAGCAATTTCTTGCAGCTGAGTAATTAAAATGAAAGAAGATGCACTTCTACTTTTAGTGCTATCCCGCCACACTGGTTGGCAAGGCCTGGTAATTTATTCCTAGATGAGGAGATACATTGGTATAACCTTTAAGGCAAGAGGGAGGAGAAAGGTCCACAGATATAGAATAAACTAATGGGGCCAACACCATCTATAAAGCATGAGTTATTTGGGACAAAAATATGAAAAACCCTCTGGAAGTAAGATAATCCAAAGCCAATGATCATCTGAGAAGGCCTGACAGCCACTTCACTGGGTACTCTATCCTGTGACTCCTCCTAACCTGCCAACCTCCTCAGTGCTCTTTCAACTGCAAAAAAACATTAGGTTAAGGATGTTAAGGATGATTTATAAGTAACTTTTTCTCGTACTGACTGTAACCTAAGAGGCATGACTATAGAGAAACGTTTCAGCAAAGAGATCCCATGCTTTGATCATGGGTAGGTAACAAACAGTATTTGTGTAACTGAGATAGGACTGTTGTAGTCTTTTCTTCCACACGAAGATAGCGAATGCTGTCAGGAGGTCATTTTCTAAACAGGAAAAGTTACATTTTTGGAGCATGTTCCTAGAACCTTTGGAAAGGGTACTGAAATAAATATTTCCTTCTTTCTCTTCATAGCCCCTTTTCCTGGAGCCCTTGCAAAGCAACCCTTAACAGAAAAACAAATCAACTGATACAACCAACAAAAATAGTATGATGTCATGGTGCCCATAACGCTTGAATCACTCTAGTTTTCTCCCCTCTTGTTATATCAATGTTCTGGTTCTGGGAATGATCCTGTGAGGACATGTGACTACAAGATGGTATAGAAAAAGCTGTTTTCAGTTAAACCACAAAATAATGTTTTCTCTAAGACAGAAGTTATTTCAGTATTAATTATATAGGTGTTATTTACCTCTCAAAGACATGGTCCTGCTGCCTAATCATTGTAATTTTTTCTATATTCTTGTCCCAAATGGCTCATGGGTTATAGATGTCTAAGACACCATTAGTTTATTTTATACCCATGGACCTTTCTCTTTTCTCTTGCCTTAAAGGCTATACCAGTTATATCTCCTCACCTAGGAACAATTATCAGGTCTTGACAACCAGTTTGGAGAGGGTAGCGCTAAAAATAGATGCCCACTTTCAGTCATTTTAACTATTCATTCATAAGAAGTTGCTTAGAGCCCAATGGCTTGGATTCAGGGAAAGGCTTTGCATGATTTCCTTCATTATCATACATACTTTTCTCCTTAATGCTTTAATGATATTTTTCTTGCCTACTTATTAAAAGCATTCCATGGAATGTGATTATCTCTGTACCATTCTGATTCTTCATTTATGATATATTGTCTTCTCAGAACATTAAACTCACAGACTTGTTGACACAGGTAAGCTTCTATAGAAGATGCTTTCTGTAGCCCTCTGCATGTATCTCTAGAAATCTCAGGATAGGACCAAATATTAGATGATGAGGTTTTTTAGCACAATTTCTTTTTGCCAAGTTGTCTCAATAAAAAAAATTCTTTTGTTCTAAATATTTGCAAGGATTATCTTTATGCTGCCTATCCCAGTATCATATAAAAAGGGGTCATAATGAGCATTATTGTCTTTGTTATTATTAGCCCAGTTCCTGTTTTTGTGGGCATCTGATTCTTATTGTGGTTAAATGTCTTTGGTTGAATGTTTGTCACCATCATCACAAATCACCATAGACCTTGTGTCTGGGCTGTCCACATCCTCCACTGTCAGAGGATCAGAAGAGCAGTGCCCTCCACTCTCTTCTCCCTCATGGGACTTCATACAAAGCTCAAGTCCACTTTCTACTAGGCTGGATGGAGAGCCTGAGTCCTGACAGCAATAAGAACTATCCCACTGGGTGGTCTGCACAGCTTCCAGTCCTTCATCTGCCCTTAGAGGTATGTCTTTCTGTCTCTCTTGCAGTGAGCTGGCCTCTAGAACATTAGACGCATGTGGAGGTGACTCTGAGGGTTCTTTTAGGGAACCTATTTTCTTTTCTTCTGGTTTGGATGACTTTGCTTTCTTTTTCAGAGACCAATTTTTCAAACTGGCCACACCATTTCTCAACCATGTACTGGGGTGAAGAGTTACAGAATGCATTTGTGAATGCCACTCTATGGTGTCCTTTTTTGTGTAAGACGAGTGGCTGCTGGCCTGCCCTGTTGAGGGACCAGGGATTCCAGAAATGAAGCTAGAATTGCTAAAATCAGAAGAAAGTTCTTCCTGTTTTTGTTGAGCCTGAAAAGTACAATCTATTGGTGAGGAAGTTTCAGTGGGTGTGAACACAGAGTGCTCAGAAATCTGAGAAAAAGCACTGTCCTGGGAGCTCACTGATGAGCCAGATGGGGAAGTGCCTGGTGAAGATAAGCTGGAATAGCTAGACCGTGGGCACAGGTTTAGTCTTGGGGGTAAAACCTTCTCAGTGCTTTGGTTTGTGGCACTGTTCTTGCCCACTTCAATCCCCATTATCAAACTCTGATTAATAAGCTTCTGCCCCTCCATTTGCAAAGACTTATGCCGTTTGAGATACTCCTCCTCTCCATGCAAGAGACCAGCTTCACAGCTAGTTTTGTGCTGTTTCTTTGAATAAATCCCCCTGAGATAGGTCAGTTTGCAGGTCTGGTCATCTATGTTGGGCTCTGAGCAGCGCCGATGTGTCCTTGAACTCTTGAGGGCATCTGCTGTGTGTGGTGGGGAGTATTCGCACGAATCTGCATCAAAGCATTGGTTCCTGGAATGATCCTGGGAGGGCATATGACTATAAGATGCCACAGAAATGGCCACTGGCTTTGATTTACTGAAGAGTTTCACATGACCTCCTTCATTACCAGACAAGCTTTTCTTCTTACTGTTTTGATTAGTGGCATTTTTCTTACTGAAATCAGTGCCGGTGACTAAACATGTCTTATCCCCTTCCTGGAGGGGTTGGTTCCGCTTCAGATAGTCTTCATCTTTTTGAGAGAGGATTGCATCACAGCTGGACTTGCGTAGCTTTTTTTGGTAAAACTCCCTGAGATAGGAAAGCTTTGAGTCTTTGTAGTCAATGCTGGGCTCCGAGCAACGCCGGTGTCGCCGCAAGCTTTTTGGAGCATCTGCTACAGCTGCAGACAGGTAGCTGGGTGTGCACGTGCCAGATGGGGCCCTGGCATGCTCCCCTACTACAGCTTTTCTGTATGTTACTATAACGTTCACCAGCTTAGACTCAAGAGGCTGCTTCATTTGAATGTCTTCATCTTTAGAATGCTCTAAGTCAAAATCACTCAGGGTTAAAAGGCCTTCCACCTCAGGCTGGTCAAGGTCATAGTCACTGAGGGTTAAAACAGAGTCCATGCTTCTGCTTCCTTGGCCAAGTTTCTTCACCAAATCACTACATGGAGCATCTACATCCTCATTTAGCTCATTTTCCAAGCTGTCATAGGAGGAGTCATTTAGTTGGAAGCAAGAGATATCTGTCAAGGAAATCAAACCATGATGGACATTTTTACTTACCACAAACACAGTCCATACTGTCTCAAAACAAACTATGCTTAGGGTAGTGCTCTTTTCATGTAGTGTTCAAATTCTTACTCTCAAGAAGAAAAGAATCTTTCACAGCCCTCCCAATTATTAGTGCAGAAGAAAAGAAACCTGTTGGGATATACTAGATTTATCTTGGTTTCTCATAAAATAAGGTTTCCTAAGGTAAGATTTTCTTAAAGTAACAAACGTGTCATAAGACCAAGAAATAGTGAAAAATCTGAAAGATTAATGCAAGATATATTTAAGATTTTTTTTATAAGACTCTGCCTTCTAATGTAGACTGCTGGTAGCTATTCATAATTAACTCTAGTTTCAAGGGGAAATCATTTATTAACCCTATCAGTTTCTCTTTTACAAAGTTCTTTAAAGTCATGTTCATTACCTTGTTTAATCTTTATAAGAATCATAAATGTGAGACACATTGTCTACATTTTAAAGATAAATATACTGATGTTTGGTGATGTAGAATAACTGGCCAAAGATATAACTATTATTGTTTGTGTGTCTTTGAATTAAGAATCCCACTCCTCACCAATTTGCTAATTGGTTTCAAACAGTTTCATTAGCACACCAGAATTTGGAGGTGTTTCAGGGTCCACTAGGAGGAAGAAGAGGGGGATAAAACCCACAAACAAAAACCCTAGGCCTGCCTTTGGGCTTTCTAATCCAGTTTCAACCATTGCAGTTCTATTATATATGGTTTCCTCACAAAGTTTTATTTAAAAGAAAGCTTTGAGCACATGCCCGTAAGCCCAGTACTTGGTAGGCTGAGGCAGTACGATCAGAGTCCAGGCAACTGCATGGTAACTTAGTAAGATTTTGTTTCAAAATTTAAATAAAAAAGGGGGGTGGGGTGGGGAGCTCAGTGGTAGAACATCCCTGGGCTCAATCCCCAGTACCACCACCAAAACATAACAAAAAAGAAAATAAAAAACCAGAAAATGTAAAAACACAAAAGGTTCAAACCATTATAGCATAGCATAGCATATAAACAACTTCTTGAAGGTGGGGGTCTCATCTTGTGCATTTCTTAACCCCATCCTGGTGTTAACATACCCTGACCTACTGGCAGATCTTATAAGGAAGGAGCAAAGGCTCACAATACCTGGGATATTCTCTTTAGTGTCACATCTCACTGAAACTTCTCCCAAGAGGGAAGTGATTTCTTCTCCAAATATCTGGCAGCAATTTTCAATCAGAAACTGTATAAGCAGGGAAACCTATAAAAAAGGACAAAATTAAAAATGCTACTTTTCATGTAACGTGTTTATAAATCACATTTCATACATGAATCCTGATTTTAACAAAACATCCTGAGAAAAACTCATATTTTAAAAGTATATAAAAGTTTTCCCCCAAAAACTATGATGATAAGAGTAGTTTGGGCATAGAAATTAATTTTGATCAGTGGACTAAAGTTATTATTTGTGGTGTCATCTTAATGTTAATACTTTATGCTAGTGGCTCTATCTTTAAAATTTTTTCTTAGTGAAGAAATATATTTTGCTATTGAAATGTATAAAATATCAATGAAGGCTTATGGAAAGTTTCCTATGTAATGGGCATGTTATCTTGAGGTTGGGAAGAGTGCTCTTCTGTGGGTGTACAATGGAGGGAGAAAGAAAACTTGTGTTTCTCCTGACTAGTCTACATTCAGGCACTGCCTTCCATTACACTCCCTAACTGGAGGTACTTTGGGGAAGAAGAAACAGTTTACTAGGGAGCTTTGTGCCTCCCCTGAGCTGTATTAGAACCTTTCTGTGTTTCCTTGCCCTAGTAGCTGAGGCCAAGGGGTAGAAGAAATATTGGGAGCAAAGGGAACTGGTATCTCCAAGCTCCTTATTAACAGCCAGGCACTGTAGGGATTTGATTTGTATTACTACTACCTCCAGTTTTTGGACGAAGACACTATACTATGGCAAGAAGAATTGAATTATGGCTAAAAATTGAACTTTGTTTATCTAACTCCAAAGTTCTTATGTTTTTGTTTTTTAAACAACTGCTTTTTATCTCTCTATGGTGTAAGTCAGTCTACTGAGTAGCATCTTTAAAGGGAGCAACTCAACTGCTATCACTTTTCTGCTTAATATCACCAGAATATAATTCAATAGACAGTAAACTGAAATTATAAGGAGATATACTTAAGCTATTAAAGAAATCATACTTCAGAATACCATAAATTTTAGTTTCAAAATAGGCATAAAAAGGAAAAATCTTATTACCTTTTTTGTAAATTCATTTTCTAGTTCTGGGCTGGAGGAAGTAGGAGGCCAAAGAATACTTGGAGCAACACACACTGCTAAATTAAATGCAGTCATCTGATTGGATGCAGAATGTTGTTCAATGTTGTGTAATACCCCAAACAGATACCTTAGGAGAATAACGTTGGCTCTCGGAAGCTGGTCTAATAGCCTAAAGACAGAAAAATGAGCTCTATTAGCAAGACATTTCATTAAAAAACTTGTAAAGACAGGCAAACCTCTCTTTGACTGTGGAATGAAGCAAATCAGAAGGGTAAAGAATATGGTTCAGATATGCAAGAGTTTTACTTAACATGATACTAGGCAAGGTAAGAACAGAGAAAATCAGACTGGAAATTTTTTTTTCTTGTATACTGGTATTTGTAACTCAATGAAAATGTAAAGGAATGCAGAAAAATAGCTCATAAAAATGCTGCCTGAAATATTTTCCTGAAACTAGTATAATGTGTTTTAACTTAGGTAAATCCTATAACATTTCAGAATATTCTCAACCAAAACTCACAAAAAGCTTTCTGATAAAATTAAAGTGCTCCTTAGTTTCTAAGTAGCAACATGGGAATGTTGTCTCTTGGTGAGAATCCAAACCTTAACCATTAGAATTTCCAGGTCCATTCTGAGAACTTGTAGCTCTCTCTGCCACCTTCCAGGGCCAATTTTATTCCAAATATCTATCTCATTGGTATCATTTTCACACATAAGTCAATGTTAAAGTCGTTTATTTTTCACTGTTCTCATTTTGCAACTGATAAAGGATTTTTAAAATGCTCATTCACCAACAATGATTTTTACTATCCCCCAAACATTATATATGCATTTATAAATATTGTATCTATAATACAATATACATATAATATATACATATTTTATATATATGCTGATATTTATAATGACTGTTTTTAACCCTGTAAGAACCTACACCTTTGGGGAAATAAGCTTAATTACAGTTATATAAACAGTGAAAGTTTTTCTTCAGTCAGAAGACTGACAATGAGTATAGTTGATAGAAATAAGTTATGAAAGACTTTGTAATAAATCAAAGGATTACTGGATGTATTCAGTGGAAAAATCAAGCATCCAGTGTATGATTTTGAGTTATCTGATTCTATGGGGGCCCTAAGCTTTTGAGCTATTTTATAACTCTTAAGCTTAAGATAACCGATAGCAGTGCACCCGATACTTGTCTATAGAGTTAAATTCTATCTGGTAGAGACAACTGACTGTTAGGAAACCCTGCCTGAGAAGAAAAAGCCAGATTTGCATCTATTTGTAAATTTGTTTCAGTATTTCTGATCCAACTGTTGTAAGTTTTGGTACTGTGAAATCTCTTTGAACTGGAAGTAACATCTTATTGGTTCCTTCATTAATTAATGATTTAAATGAAATATTTGGTGTTTAGTTTATATTCGCATGAGTGTTAAAAGTATCATCTTTAATCAGACTATCTAGGATAGAATATTTTGTACAATGAACAAAGCTTAGAATTTGATGCTGTCTCTGAATGGTTTACAACAAACTATAATAGATGTGGATGTAGTTTTTTGTTAAATGGCTTTGTTTTCTGGTATCTTCAACTCTGTAGAGTGCTATAAAAGATGCCTATCAACAGCATTGTGTAGATAATTTATAGTAGAAAGTTGCTCTAGAAAAAAACTAAACAAGAAAATACAAATAAATGATACTAGGATTCCTGGGTTTTAATAGAGTATTGCTTTTTGTTAATGGACATTTCTTTTTTATTATCTTAAAATGAAGAAAATATTCATTATACTGAATATATTCAGGAATGTGGGGTAGAGAATTCTACCAGGATTTTCTTGTGCAAGAGTACAGACATTGCATTCTTTGCAATTAGACTAACATTTTGAAAATCCCATTCTTCTATGACACTTCTCTGTTGTGTTCCCATAGCACCTTCCAAATGCCTTTTATAGTACTGAATTTACCTATATACTCTGCCAGACTCTGACTTCTTATAGAGGACAGACTAGGTTATTTTCTCTGAATACCTTCTTTTGCTGAGGGAAATATATACGGAGTTATCTGATTAGTTAAATATTTTCTCTGATTAAGATCATAAACTGTATATTGGGCCTATAGTATTGGTTAGTGAGCTAATGGGTTTCAGCTCCTATCAGATTAAAATATACAGAAGTATTCCCTGTTAATAAGATTAGGGAGAAAAATAATAGCAATGACAGAAGCCGCAAACGCCTGTTTTAAAACTGGTCCTCATGGAGATGTTTTAATTATTTCAATAGACAATGGACATTTCAGCAGACAAGCCTATAAGATATAAATATATTAAATTGTTTTTGAGGATGACCAAATTAGAATAATTACCTTTTAATTGTATTTATTTTCTCTTCATCATTTCCTTGATCCATTACACAGACCCAGTGGTCATAGAGATCTGATGAAAAAATACTTCCTGGAATATTTCGTAGAAAATCCTTAAATAAGTGAAAAACAAAAATTTTAAATCATTATTCTCATTGAAAATGTGTGTTGGAGAAGTGAGAAGACATTTTGTTGCACAGTTAATCCCATCTTTGAAGTACACAGAATTCTGTGTCAACTCTCCACTGACTTATGCACATAGAACCTGTGCTTTGGTTTTTATTTTCTAATAAAAAACATTGGGATAATTGAAGTCTGGATTATAGTGGAGGAATAAAAAAAGGACAGACTATTTGGGCTGAAATCTCCTGTTTTTATACATTTTAGCAAACAAGTACAGCATGACGGGATCTGGCAGTAAGCCATTCTAAATCCCCTTTCCCTCTTATAAAGCTAATTTGAGGAAAGGAACCAAGGTATCTATGAGGTTCATATCGGGTAACATTTATTCAGTCATTCTATATGTATTTATTCAAACATGTGATGGAGTGTTTGATGTGCTTGGGATAGAAAAGTGAATAAAACAAAATCCCTATTATCTTAGAACACTATATTCTAATGGAACATGGTGCACAGTTCCATTATGGTACTAAGGGTTCCTCCCTGCATTCTCTGTAGCGGGGTTCTCACATATTTGAGAAAAGAAAGCATTTGAGATGATGGTTGGGTTCTGGAAACTTGGGGCAGCACCCCTATACTTGATGTATATTGAATGACATGTCTATAGTAAATTATCCTTTCCTGAAGACCTTTTACTACTGAGACTACTAATAGGGCTGAGCATAATAAAACCAGAATATAATACAAACAGGATATAACCAAGGGTGTTTGCTGTTTGGCATTAGTTTACAAAATCCTTAAAGTAAATTAAATTTGGTTCCAGTCCTAAAGAGTTGGTTCTAGGCCAATTCTCTCTGTTGCTTTCGAATGGCATTAAAAAGGCCAAGCTTGCAGTCTTATCTCTACCTCAGTAAATTACAGGCAGGGAGAACTCCATTTAGTATTTGAGTGCCATACTCATGGTTAACTACCCTCTTGCAAATTCCCATTTACAACAGAGACAGGTGCAAATCTGTAATTGGGCAATTTTAATTTGGTAGAAAACTAAATTAGCAACTTTATGTGCCATTATATATATGTGTATATATATGTATATGTATATACACATATAATATATATTATACATATATAATGTTTGTGTTACT
Source organism: Graphiurus murinus (assembly GCA_004027655.1). Classification (NCBI taxonomy): domain Eukaryota; kingdom Metazoa; phylum Chordata; class Mammalia; order Rodentia; family Gliridae; genus Graphiurus; species Graphiurus murinus. The sequence continues at coordinate 9,257 of PVLC010013674.1, read as the reverse complement.
AATACAGAAGTGGTGGTAACTTATAATTGTGGTTAGCTAATTATGTGGGCATTTCCTCCCCCTTCCCCAACACTTCTGAGCTTCTCCAGGGCTGAGACAGACCCTTACCATTTTTGTGCATGGTCCTAGCCATAGAAGAGGCCATTATTGAACTGTTACGATGTGCCATATGGTCAAACATTAATGGGGGTAAGGGAAGGCCAAGCAGCTGTAATTGAGATGCTCGGAAAATTATAAGAACTTCTTTGTAGTAATGTCATTCTATTACCATACTTTTAAAAAAAGAGTGGGTAATAAGAAGGAAGATGGTGTGACTCAAAGTCTTTCTCTGTTTTAATCTATCTTCCAGTAGATCCTAAATGCTTGTGATTCAGATAAAAGAGATCACTAAAGTAATCTCTTTTTGGGTAAAGCTATTGAGTTTTCATAATTCCAAACTAATTTTAGATGCAGCACCCACTTTAAAAGTCAGATTTAGAAGAGGCAAAATCTGTTATTTAAAAATGGGGTAGTGACAATAGCTCTCTTCTTAAATCTCAGTGGAAAACACACTTATGATCTGCCTTGAAGAAAAACATCATTAAATCTTAAACCTACACTTGAAAGATAATAACTCATAACATCTCAATGAACTCTCCCACAGCTGGAATAACAAGTTACGAAATACAACCACCATCACAGCTGAGAAGGATGTGAGAGCTGGTTCTGAATTATAATTACTAACTTGCAGCATTTAACTGAAAATTTCCTCCCTTCAAAACCAGAGGCCAAGTCATCAGAATTCTCCAATTCATTTGAAATAAAATTCTGTGGATTAAATATAAACTTTCCCTCAAAGGCCTGAGGGAGCAAAGTTATAAGTGTCTTGAGCAAGTTTTGTCCAATTTTAGTTTGAATAGTTAAACTTACATTTAACCAAAACCACTATAAGTGAAAAATTAAAGGAAAACTTAAGTACCACTTCAAAATAGTCTTAAAAACAAGAAAACTATCAATTAAAAAAAAAGCTAAAAATTTTGGCAAAAAAAAAAAAAAAATCTACTTTCCTGAAGTCACTTTGGATTAGCTAGGAGTAAAACAGAGTTCCATATGATGAAATTTTAGTTACTTGGAACCCATTTAGACTCAATCATTTGGATCATTTTTTTTGTGTGTTTTGCAACAAATAATATTCCTGTAATTTGAAGCACAACTTAGCCCATCATGCATAGGATGTTCATTTTGGTAAACATGTTCTGTGTATGTGTTTGTTTTAAATTTTAATTAAATTTAGCTTTTGTGAATGGAGTGGCAAAAGTAAAGATAAGATTAGTGTGGGAGAAAAAATTAAAGCACATATCACTGATGGTGGCTTTTAAAGTCCAATGTTGACTTTACGACTATTTTTTAACATTATCTAGCTTCAGGACCTATTGTGGTTTTTGCAGACAGCAATAATGTTCATACTGAGATAAATCATGTACAATATCTTACTCCAGAGCGACATGGTGGCATATACAGAGCGTGATCTTTTCCTACCTTTAGAACCGATGCTATCACAAAAATAGATTCAGAGTCTAGGTCTACTTCCACTCCAGAATTCAGTTTTTCTTTTAGCTCTCGGCAGGATTTCACATTGGCCGACTGCCTGAAGATGCCTTTTGTGAGGGGGCCTTTTTGATTAAGACAGAAAAGCATGTCCTATGGGGAAGTAAAAGAAAAAAAACCCAAAATGGAATTTCACACGTACAAACAAGAGAACAGGTACTTACCTTCTTTGGCTGCCAGAGGCCAGTTCGAAAGTACTGAAGGATAACAGCCACATGGATGGCTGGAAGGAGCCAAGTCAATTTTTTTTAGAGCATAGAGTGGTGATTACTAGGGACTGGGGATGGCAGGGATGGAGAGATTTTGGCCAAAGGATGCACAACTTCAGCTAGACAGAAGGAATAAGTTCAGACAGTTTATTGTATACCATAGTGACTATATAGTTAATGACAATGTGTTGAAAATTGTTGGGAATATATTTTAAGTGTTCTTTAACTTCCCTTGCTTTGTCTCTGTCTGTCCTTAACTTGCAACATAGGAAGTGAATGTATTTTGGAGACAAGAAATCTGAGATTTAGAGGTCAGTTATGCCATTTACTTACAGTGTAATCTTGGGTACGGTTCTGAGGCTTTTTTTTTTCTTTTTTAATTTGTATGATAATGATGATGATAACTACCCTCTTATTTGTTGTGAAGAATAAGCTATAAAATAGTTACAATACCATATGGCATTTTTAGATGCATAATATAGAACAAAATGCCATATATCTAGTATAATGCTAGGAGGAAACTCAATAAATGTTTATTAGTGATTATTTAATATACCAACTGGAGACAATACAAGTCAGTAGTTTTCATTAGATCCTTATATATACTTGACATATAAATACACCAACTTTTTTTTTTTTAAAGATCTTTTAAAGAATAAAGATTCTCAGCCAAAGCCAAAGGTATTGATAATTTTTTTTTCATTTAGGGACAGATTTACCTCCAAGAGCTCTCTCTCCCCATGTCTCTTTTCTCATTAATTTAGAGACAAACAAGACTTACCAAGACAGGTTTGGGCAGGTTGTCATTCTCACAAACATCTGGTAGAGAAACTCCAAACAGCTGTCCCAGCATGGGAGATGTGGGGGACACCGGCAAATTGTCCAGGTGAGTGCTAGAGCCCCGCCAAAAGGCCCAGTGTATGATAGATCTTCTCCTTTTAAATGTCTTCTGACCTGAATCTAAGAAGAAGCGAGAGTTTTAGGAAATTAGTTTAATTCACTTAATCTTATTTCTACAATTCCCAGTGTACAGTATGCTTGTTATAATGGCTCAGAGAAATGCTTGTAGGTGTTATTACTGACAATGCAACCTATAAAATTTCATTGTAATATTTTACAAATTAAGAAAGAGTTAAGTGTTTAGGTTCTTCTTCCTTCCATTTTTGGAAGATCACTTAACTGCTGACTTGAGTTCTGGCACAAAATTTTCAAAGGTAAAAGAAAGGCTCTCTTATCAAATAGTAACAATGTAAAGCCAAAAGTGCTCATACCAATACAAGTATTTTCCCATTTTAAAGATGAGACTAGGCCAGGTGTAGTGGTGCACACTTGTAATCCCAGTACTTGGGAGGCTGAGATGAGAGGATAGCAGGTTCATGAGGCCCTCCACAACTTAGTGACACCTTGTTTCAAAATAAAAAATAAAGAGTAGAACTTGGGATGTAGCTTGGAGGTAGAATGCTACTGGGTTCAATCCCTAGTACTACAAAAGAGAGAGAGAGAGAGACAGAGAGACAGAGAGAGAGAGAGAGAGAGAGAGAGAGAGAGAGAGAGAGAGAGAGAGAGAGAGAGACACACTAGCAGTACACAAGCTGAAGACCAAATTAGATGACAATTAGTGAGGAAGAGAAAGCGAGAAGGAAGGAGCGAAGAGGGAACAGGGGGAAGACAAGACTGAGGTAAGAGGAGAAGAGAAACTGTCTTCATTATTATATTCTCTAGAAACAAAGAATGCTTTATCATCTGATGTCTCACTCTACTACTGAGAACAGAGATAGGAAACAAATGGTCTGGGATTTTTCCCTTTCATTCCAACTGCAAAGACTCTCATGTATCTTCTCAGTTCACAACTTTAAGAAGTAGGTTTGAGGCAGCACAAACAGCCACAAATATGAGTGAGACTTGTTTTGGCCACAGTGAGTTTACAGTCTAATAGGGAAGGAGATTGTTGGTGGTGAAGAGAAAACCAAGTATATTAATAAATAAAATGTTACAAGGGAGGAACAAAGTATCAAAGGCATTCAGATCCTGGAAGCATTTGCATTTGATTTAGATTGTGAATGAACAAGATTTTAAACCAATGGAATATCTATCATCATGCCTTGCACTAAACTTGAGGAGAGGTTTATGTAGAAAAAGATATCACTAGCAAAACAAGCAGAAGACAAAGAAAGGTGGACAGTGAGTTATGATTTCACTATACCATAGTTCCAAAACATTTTTGGTGTCATCTGTTTAATTTTAACATGATAGTTAATGGATTTTCACATAATTTGAACATAAAAGAGAGCCCTCTAAAGTTCACTTCTAAAAGTGAATAACCTCCTTCTTCCCTCCCCCAGCACATAAACACAGTCAACAAGTCTTAAATTCTCAACAAATACACCTACCTGAAGGCACTAATGAGTGAACACAGTAAGGTAAGACTAGAGAAAAAAGTTTGACACTTGGAAGAAGGGAATGGCGTGACACTGAGCAAATTTCTTATTCTTATAGCTTCTAACATGAGGATAGGCCCCAGTGTGGTAGGGTGACCAGAGATGGAGAGAAATCTATACTTTTATGGCTTTAAAGAACTAGAAAACAGAAATAAAAGTAAATGATCCTGATATGGAAAGTGAGGAGGGATGCCAGAAAGGAGAAAACTTGATAGTGAGAGCTCCACATATTGTGGATAAATTCTACTCACATCTTTGGCTGACACCTAAAGCTGATATTGATGGGACAGATTCACAAAAGCTAGCAGTTAAGGAACAGAACTGAGATTTGAAGAGCTAATAATGCCCACTCACGGTGTGGCTCTGGGGAGAGTACATGGGAATTCACCATTAAACTCTGTGTGACATGCTTCTTATGTGACCTAGCCTAGCTACACAGAAATGATGCTTTGTTCTCCAACATTCTGATAATGGAACACTGAAGGAGATGATCCAAGGAGAATGTGGTCAGCAGGATCAAAGAAGTCTTCCTTAGGGTATAGTAGGGACAATAAAAAAGTGGAATCTGCTAAGATGCGCTGTATCAGATGGTAATGAAATTGTGTGAAACAGAAAAATATGCAATTTGACAAATCTACAAAGCTGTGAAAACTTAAGCATTGCATGCCTATGGTCATTCACTATATTTAACTGATCAGTGCTATTACATGGAAAATATTTGAATCTGCTATGTGTTATTGCATCAGTAGTGCCAACAGTAAACTTCATTTACTCTCACAGAGTGTTGTAAATTCTGTAAATTTTTGTCAAAAGCCAAATATTAGACTGCAGTTTAATGGCTCAGCAGTGGTCAAGTTGTATAGTGATGTTTTGAATTCAGGGCCAAGATTGAACTTTTTATGAATGAGAATAACTATATTCAACCACTATTATTAGATACTGATTAGCTTTGGAAATATAGTTTTTGCTATAGATTTGATGATGTTTCTTAATGAATCCAACTTGAAATTATAAGGCAAACCAATGTTTATAGATGACATTTATGGCAGGAAAGTCATTTTAAAAGCAACTAATGTTTAATCAGAAACAGTGTCAAGCTGCTTCATATACTACTTCTCATGTTGCCAAAAGCTAAAAGATGAAGCAAGATCTCTCTTCCCACATACATCTGCAGCGGATATACTTTCCAAGCTCAAACTAATTCCAGCAGTGCCTTACTAACCTTGATGTAAAAGCAAAGGAAATTTCTGTATCTCAAAATCCATTTAACTATTTAATTGGGGAATTTTCAATTAACCCTCAGTTGAGAGTGATTAATCTGCAATGAAATGATATGCTAAAAGGCAAATATCAAGAGAAGAATCTAATAAAATTCCATATAAGCCATTCCAGAGAGAAATATGTATAATTAAAATTATATGCTTATAGAATTATATCAGTACTTGGCAGCACTTACTATGTGAAAAGATGTTTTTAAAGATGAAATATAAAAATTCTATTACAGATAAGAACATTTGCCATCAATTTCAATGACTGGATCACTAACTTTAAATCCCAGTTAAGGCAAATGTTATCTCTTTTTAAATTCAATTCTTCTCATTAGTAGACACAAATTATAGAATAATTTATTCAATTATATTTAGAATTCCATCACCAAGCCAGATGTGGTGGCGCGTGTGGTGGCTGAGACAGGAGGATCTGGATTCTTGGCCAGCTTCAGCTACTTAGTGAGGCCATTCACAATTTAGTGAGACCCTGTTTCAAAATAAAGAACAAAAAATAGGACTGGGGGTGTAGCTCAGAGGTAGAATGTCCCTAGGTTCAGTCTCCAGTACAGAAAAAAAAAAAAAAAAAAAGCCATCACCAAAAATTTTGTGGAATTCTGTTTTCTCTCGTTACATAAGCACCTATATAATATCCTCCTCATACTAAATCAACTGGATCACATACAAAGAATTGTAAAATGTCATAGGCAATTGACCTGCAAATTTTACCATCAGGTCCCTTACAGAAAGTTTGCTGATCAACCCTTGATTACATCAATGATTTCCAAAGCAGCTACTTATCAAAATCTGTATTTTTTAAAAAAGGTAAGTGTCTTACCTGCAATTTTTATCGCATATGTGATTCATGCTCAGTGAGGCTCTTTGGCACCAGTGGTGCATAGTCATTTCATCCCTCACTCCATTTACCATGAATAATTTAAAGTTGAAACTATTACTATACTAACTTCCAATAGACACAAGATAAGTACAGATTGCCTAAAATTTAACTGAGCAAGTCATGTCAAATTTGGGCTTAGGACTCCTGACCCCTGATTATTAGTTAATTAAAATAAAATTGACAAGAGCAAAAGTTTTGAAAAACATGGGCATAAAGGTAGTGGAGTTAGAGAATATTATTTTCCTAAGCTAACAACAGACCAATTAATTAACTTGTTCACTCATTCAACAAATATTTACTGATACTTATTTGAGGCACTGTTCCAAGAACAAAGAAAAAAAAAAAAACATCCATTTTCTTATTTTAATGGATGGTAACCCATATCTCTATAGCATGCCCTCAAAATGAACCAAAGATTCGGGTGGCCTTAGAATCTCAAACTCAGTTTACCATTATAGGACAGAAAATGATGACTAGTGCAAATTTGAGGTAAGTTTGTACACCTGATGTTGGTAAGATGAGGGAGTCCCTGATAATTGACCTACTGACAATTTTAATAAAGTATAAAGTGAAGACAGGTAATCAAAAAAAGGTGGTTGACTGTGTTTGTGTGGTGATATGTATAAAACAGGTGATTCAAAGAACTGGAACAATTCTAAGAAAAGCAAAGTTAAGGCTGTCGACCCAACATGCAGTGGCCATTTGAGGTTGGCTATTAGTGATAACAAACAGCTCTCTTGCTATGTGACTTCCTCTAGCAGTGCCGAGTTCGTCTCAAAATAGGATTTTACTAGGTGTATAGGAAGGTAGGATGAAGGATCAAGAAAGCAGTTATTGGCAAGAGATTGATTATCATGAAAACCATGGAATTCAAGTTGGAAATAGAGGGGGGACTAAAGATAGGAGGGGACTAGTAGATGTAGAATATGGTATAGCTCAGTAGGTTAGAAACAGATGGAATCTGGGCTTCTAGAAAAACACAGTAAACAGAGGTGATAGGGAAATTATAATACTGCCCAATAGGTCAAAATCTTGAATCAATGGGGTGAATAATTAAGAGGTTGCAATTATTTAAGAAACTATTATTTTTTTGGTATGAAAATAAAGACAAATTCAAGAATTTAAAATTAGAGAGCTGGACATGGTGGTGCACATTTATAATTCTAGTACATGGGAGATTGAGACTGGAGGATCACAGATTTGAAGCCAGCCTCAGCAGCTTAGACTCTGTTTCCAAATGAAAAAATAAAATACTGCTGGTGGGTGTACTTCAGAGGTAGAATGGTCCTGGGTTCAATCCCTAGCACACACATAAAAATGTATTAGAGGAGGTTCTGTTTAAAAAAGATCTTGGTGGTTATTAACATTTAAAGCAAGAAAATCCTTTACAATGAGTCGTGATTTAATTTGTCAGTTTTCTCTATGTTTGGATGGCTACATACAGATTTTTCTTGAAGTAGCATGAGCTACATTTTCATTAATGCTACATCAATTGGATCATATACACAGATGAAAATTTTCATCTGGCATTTGGATGATGCCAATAATCTGTTATATGGCAGCAAGGTAGGCTCAGTCCATTGCCTCAAGGCCTATGCCTTCCCTTTAAATTTATTACTCCTCGGGCCCCAGTTTGCTCACATGCAAAAGGCAATGCTACCGTTGACTGGATCTCCTAATTGATTCAAACTGACAAAGGCAGATATCAAAGTTCAGTATCAACTTTCTATCACATCTACACTTTTTGTTATTTATCTTCTTCGGTTTCTTATACAATTTTTCTTTCAGAGAATTTAAAGCTCAAACTTGGAACAAAAAAGGAAGTTATGGTGCACTTATGTTGAACATCACCTTTATTAAAGGGGGGAGGCTAAGAGAGAGCTGTGTTCACAGGGAATTAATACTGATTAGCAGGCTAAGGAGAGACTTCTATAGAAATCATGTTAGTCTTCACATACTTATTAGTACCAGCATCCAGGTAGGACACCAGTCTTCTGGCATCCATCACTGACAACCCCTTTTTAAATGTGACCATTTAGGGGAACACACAGTGGAGTATATTATAATACAAAGATGGTACTGAAACACCTGCAGCACTGCCTGTGTCTTTTGACTCTGCAGTGGACATTAGGTTAAGGGGGAAAGAATAGTGAAGAAAGAAGGGACAAACTGCATTATTACTTGCTGCTAGTTTTAAGTCAGCAATGTCTACTGCTGATTTATAAAATCATCTTCTAAAACTCTGACTTTTAAAAATACTTATTAGCAATTTCAAAGAAAAAATACTTTGTCTAGGTGGAAATTTGGATCTTTGTACTAAATTTGTGGTCAGGAATGAAAACTTTTGCCGAAAGAAGGCTCTAATAAAAAAAGAAAAAAAAAGAAGGCTCTCTGAAGGAGGGGAAGCAACTCACCACTCAGTTGCTGAGCTGCAGCCAGGCGGCTGGGTTTCAAGATGAACTGGCACTGCATCTCTCGGGGCAGCTGTTCCATGAGGAAGGACTCCTGGAGATTGGAAGGGGTGGCAGAGTCCTTTGATCCCTGTGTCAGGAGTGCAGTGTCTCGAAGATGGCTCATTTTAATTCCATACGGATATTCATGTCCTATAAAGAGAAAAATCTAAATGTAGACTTCAGGCTGACTAGTACTGTAACTGTGTTTACTACTGGGTATCTACCCAAAAGAAAGGAAACCAAACTATCAGACCAACGCATGTGTATCTATGTTTATAGCTGCACAGTTTACAATTGCCAAACTATGGAACCAGCCAAGATGTCCAACAACAGATGAATGGATTACAAAACTATGGGATATGTACACAATGGAATTTTACTCAGCCATAAAGAAGAACAAAATCATG